>PGFW01020030.1:8315-19420 GCA_003123925.1 Haematobia irritans
GAAACGTCCAGAGAGATACATTGGGGTAAAAACGTGAAAATAAAAAGCACTTGGTGGTGCTATTGGCTCCAGACGCTAAACCAAACATTGGGTCAAGAAACTTTAACAACACTGGTAATTTTCTCCACTCACCCATAAAAAATACCACTCTCATAAAGAAACTGTGACAAATATTTGTATTCCTAGAAAACCGATGGCCTATACTCCTTTCCCATTTTCGTTTTTTTTGCGCTAACAAAATGTGACACTTTGTTTTCGTTATTACCAATTGCAGTTAGGGCTTGAAGCCAACTGTCACCTAACTGATTTATGACATTTCCTAACCTTTCTCTATTGAATTCATAGGAAAGGATTCGAAATCGAAAAAAAAATTGGAAAGATCCATAACCAATTCAAAGTGATTTTGGATAGAAAACAGAAAATTTTGGATAGAAACTTTATCTATATGGCAGCCATCACTTTCTGTTGGCATTCAGTCTATCAAAATAGTAAACCATGGTCAAAATAGCCATCAGAAAAAAAAACAACAAACGAAGCCTCTCAAAATTGAAAGGCTCTAAAACGGAGCATATGAATGAATGGAAACAGTAGCTGTTGGCATCCAAGTACCAGATTACAACTACCGGACTAAGTCATGTTATTAGCAACAGCAACAACAACAACAACGCTTATGCTCCGGCATGACTACTGACGGCGGCCAGAACAACAACGATAAGAGCAGGAAAAAAATATCGGCAACAATGGCTGAACGAGGTGATGGTTGGTAATGGCAAACCGACAACCGCAACAAAAGGCCATAATAATTGCATTTTACCCAACAAAACTCTTCTTTTCCGCTACTACTTGGGAAGACAACATGATTTGTCGATTAGCCATGGTTGGGCTCATGGCTAAGCATCATCATCATCACACATCCAACATCACCATCACCATCGTCTTCATCATCCTCAACATTGATCCCTCTCGATGATGTAAATCTTCGACAGAAACATCCTCATCAGCAATGGTTGACGTTGTGTATTGGCTATGAATGATGTTGGGTGCTATGGTCATAACTAATTTGGAGGCTCTTTGGTCAATTTCCCCCCACTGGCATCTAAAATATTCTTTATATATCTAACGGCGTTATATGTTGTCACAGGATATAAATTACAGAATACATTGAGAATAAAACGTGTGATGGCCATATGTATATATGAAATGAGGAACTAATTTGGCTTATAGACGACGGTTGCCAACTCCGCAGCCAAAAGTTAAAATTTTACCAAATACAAATGATCTAATTTTCGAGTTTATCAAAAGAGCAAATTTTGTAAAATTTGTCAATATTTTATTTCTATAGAAAATTTCTTTTCAAAATTTTCTTTCTATAGAAAATTTGTCAAAATGTCTATTTCTGTAAAACAATTTTGTTAAAAATTTTATTTTTATAAAATTCTGTTAACAATTTTATTTCTATAGAAATTTTTGTCAAGAAATTTTGTTAAAATTTTATTTCTAAAAAAATTTGGTCAAAATTTATTTCTATAGAAAAATATTCTCAAAATTTTAATTTCTTGAGCAAATTTTGCCAAAATTTTATTTCTATAGAAATTTTAGGGAAATTTAATTCATAGAAATTTTATGAAATTTCTATTTCTATAGAAATTTTTTTCAAATATATTAGTTCCATAGAAAGTTTTGTCAAAATTTTTATTTCCAATAAGAAAATTTTGGTCAACAATTTTATTTCTTATAGAAAAATTTGTCAAGTTTTTTTTTATAGAAAAATTTTGTCAAAAAATACTATTTCGATAGAACAATATTTAATGTGAAGACGTAAAAATTTTATATTTAAAAGAATTTGTCATCCAATTTGATCTTCAACAAATTGTTATTTCTATAGAACATGTTTGTGAAATTTTCATTTTTATAGAAACATTTTAGGTCAAAATTATTTAATAGAAATTTGTACTTTATAGAAAATTTTCTTAACAAATTGTAATCTTCTCAGATTTTTTGTCAAAATATTTTATTTCTGCTAGAAAATTTTATTAAATTTTTCTCCTATGATTGGTAAAATATTTCAAAGGTTGATCAAAGTTTTTATTTCTTATAGAAGTATTTTGTCAACATTTTATTTACTTTTACGAAATTTATTCTGATAAATTTTTTAAAAAAATTGTTTCCAAAAATATTGTAAAATTATTTCCTAATACCACATCTTTATTTCATTTTAAATAATTTTCAATTTCTATTTATAGAATAATTTTTGTCAAAATCCTTCCTCTGCTAGAAATTTTGTCTAAACATTTATTTCTCATTATTCTAAAAAACTTTGTGAAAATTTTATTTCTTATAGAAGAATTTATCCAAATTTTATTTCTATAGAAAAATCTAATTTCTCTAAGCAAAATTTTATCTATATTTGAAATTCTAGGTTTCAAAAGTAATGGTTTGTCAAAATTTTATTCTCTATGAAGTAATTTTCCAAGAAGTTTTGCAATTTATAATAAATTTTCAAATTTATTATTCTATAGGAAATTATTAGAAAATTTTATTTCCTATAGAAGAATTTTATCAAAATTTTTTATTTACTATTAGAAATTTTTGAATTCTTCTCTCTTAGAAAATTTTGTAACAAGATTTGTTGTCCATAGAAATTTACAAGTCATTTTTAATTCAAGAAGATTTTGTTCAAATTTTATTTCTATAGAAAATTTTTGTCAAAATTTTATTCAAGATTTCTGTCCAGAATTATTCCATGTTTCTATAGAAATTTTTTTGAAAATTGTAACTTCTTTACAGAATTTTTTTTTTTAATTTTATTCTCTAGACAAATTTTATTAAAATTTTATTTCTATAGAAAATTGTGTGAAAATTTAATTCTAGTTGCAACATTTTGTGTCAAAATTTTATTTCTATAAGAAAATTTTTTGTCAAGCATTTTATTTACTTATTTTTTTAAAAATTTTTATTTCATAATAAAAAATTTTGTCAAAAATTTTATTTCTATAGAAAATTATGTAAAAATTTTATTTCCATAGAAAGTTTATGTCAAAAAGTTATTTCTATAGAAAATTTTGTCAAAATTTTATTTCTATAGAAAATTTTGTCATAAAGTTTTTTTCTATAGAAAGCTTTTATATTAATTTTTTTTCTGTAGAAATTTTTGGAAAATTTGTATTTCTTAAGAAAGTTTTGTCAAAATTTTATTTTCTATAGAAAAATATGATGAACAATTTTATTTCTATAGAAAATATTATGAAAATTTTATTTCTTAGAAAATTTTGTCAAAATTTTAGTTCCTATAGAAAAATTTTGTCTAAAAATTTATTTCTATAGAAAATTTTTTTCAAAATTTATTTCCATAGCAAATTTTGTTAAACATTGTAATTTCTTAGGAAAATTGTGTATCAAAATTTTATTTCTATACGTAAATTTTTTCAAAAATTTTATTTCTATAAGAAAGTTGTGTGCAAAATTTTTGTCACAAATTATATTCTATAGAAAAATTTGTCAAAGATTTTGATTTCCATAGAAGATTTTGTCCGAAATGTTTTCTAGAAAAACTTTTGTCAAAATTTTATTCTATAGAAATTGTTCAAGATTTATTCTTATAGATAATTTTGTTAAATTTTATTGCTATATAAAAATTTTGTCACAATTTTATTATTACTGGATTTTTTTTTTTCAAAAAATTTTATCTCTATAGAAAATTTTCATTTATATTGGAAAATTTTGTCAAAATTTTATTTCTATAAGAAAATTTGCAAACTTTTATTTTTTTGGAAAATTTATGCAAAATTTTTTTTATTATTTTTGCTTTTATCTCAGCTAAAGCCATGCATTACTTAAAACTACGAAGTGTAGCTTAACCAACAGAGGAAAATTAATGGGGATGGGAGCATTGTCAAAATTTAATTTGGCGCATAGTCCGTATAGACTGCCAAGATGGTTGCGAATGTACAAGCTGTTGTCGATTACCACATTCCTTATCAGCATCCATCTACTTGCAGCAAAAAACATATCAACAATTAATCGAATAAATTCGGGTAAATTCACTCAATCAACCCAAAGTGAACTAAACTTGAACGCTACCCGAAAAGAAAGGGTTTGATTAGTCGCTTACTGCCTAAACAAATTTGCCAGCATATCTCTTTTGCTTTGCCAAACTCAAATCATGCGATTTTATTTTATAGAAAAATTTTGTCAAAATTTTATTTTCATAAAAAAGTTTTTGTCAAAAATTTATTTCTATAAAAAATTTTGTAAAATTTTATTTCCCATAGAATTTTTTGTCACAAAGTTATTAAATTTTAGTAGAAAATTTTGTCAAAATTTTATTTTTGTAGAATTATTTCAAAAAATTTTATTTCTATACAAAATTTATGCAACAATTGTATTTAATAGAAAACTTTGTCAAAATTTTATTTGCTATAGACAGTTTTTGTGCAAAATTTTAATTTCAATAGATTAATTTTGTCAAACATTTTTGCTATATGAAAATTTTGTGTAAAAAATGTTATTTTTTAGAAAGTTCTTTATTAATTTTTTTCTGCAGGACATTTGGAAAATTTATTTTAAATTGTTGAAATTTAAATTTCTTAATGAAATCTTTGTGAAATTTAATTTTCCTGATACAAATTTTTACAACTTTTATTTCTTTAGAATTTTTACAAAATTTTATTTTCTTGAAATTTTTTCAAAATTCTTCATTTCTATAGAAGAATTTTAATTCTCTTTCTATATAGAAAATTTTGTCAAAATTGTCATTTCTATAGGAAATTTTCTCAAAAAATTTTCATTTCTAATACAAATTATTTATAAAAATTTTCATTTTCTATTGGAAAATTTGTTAAAAGATTTAATTTTTTTAGTAAATTTTGATCAAAAATTTCATTTCTTTAGGCAATTTTGTCAAAATTTCAGGTCTAAGAAATTTTTTAAGAATTTAATTCTATAGGCAAAAAATTGTGAAAATGTAAAAATTGTAAAAAACATCTACTTTGCTATGGAAAATATTATGAAATTTTATAATTTTTTTTCGACAAATTCTTTTGTTTTGTAAATTAGAAAACCTTTATTTCTAATAGGAAAATTTTAATGAAATTTTAATGGAAAACTTTAATTATCTATAGAAAATTTTATGAAAACTTGTATTTCTATAAGAACATTTTGTCAAAAATTTAGTTCGCATAAAAAATTTTTGTCTAAATGTTATTTCTATTAGTAAAATTTTGTTCTAAATTTTATTTCTGTAGAACATTTTTTTCAAAATTTTATATTTCTATATGAAAATTTTGGGCAAAATTTGTAATTTCTATAGAAAATTTGGGAAGTACTTCTTAAGTTAAGTTAATTTCATCTACTCAAACAAGAATTCTAAGCCATTTTTTGTTAAGAATTCATATAACTTGTGGGCAACCGGCTTCAAACAGAGAAAAATGTTCACAGAGGAAAATTTTTTCCCAAATTACAGACTTAATTGAGTTTTAAAAATACTTCAATAAATATTTAATTGATTCACAACAAATTTTTAATTGAATTGTGAACCACGTCCATTTTTCACTCCTGCTTAATCACATTCTTCTTCCAAAATATTATTAAATTTAGTTAAAATTTTTTCTCCCTCTGTAATCCTCTCTACATATTATCGCCAAACATATTATGGCAACCAAACATTATAAAAATTTGTATCCATTGTGGCGAAAAGCGCAAATTTAGAAGTTGTGGTAGCAGTTAAAAGTTCATAATGAAAGGTCTTGGGTCATTGCATTTAAGATAAAAATCTAACATTTTTTTTTTTATGGCTTAGTATACAGTAAATGAACAAAATGAAAAAAAACAAACAGTAGCCATCAAAGAAATAAGCACATTCATTGCCATAATCGAAATGTACCACGGGTGGCTGTAAGGCCAATAAGAGGAGGCTTGCAGACGAATAAAATTTGGATTTGGATTTTTTTTTTTTTCGGAAAACTGCAATCAATGGCCAGAATGTTGTTATGCAACACCGAAGCATATTGCGAGCTCATCATATCATATGAGCCATAATTATCAGAAAGTCCATAGAAGGTAATGTAATGATTAGCGTATAATTTTATTAAAATATAATTTCGAAATAAAAAGCTCATCCAAATTCTTCCAAATGAATCCAGAAGTCTGTATAACGAAATGTGGTAGCAAATTTTGCTTATCATTGAGACTAAACATGGAAATTGTGCAACAACTCAGTGGCGTGGCATCACTTTATGACGGCATCGGCAGACAATCACGCAATCATACTAATGTAATACATGAAACAATACTTGACCAATTGTAAAGATTATGCAACATAAAGTTTGACAATTTTCTTTACAATTTACATTAAAATTATATTTCATCGTTAGCCTGATACCGAAACTGCAATGATTTTTAATTTAGCAAATTAATTATTAGTACAACATTTATTTAAAAATAAATAAATTTTTTAAATTAAGTTCTTAATCTTCGCTTAACATTTTTTTCCATTAAATTTAGGCAATTATTGCATTGAAATTTTGCAGCTCCTCTCCGTAAAAATTCCTATTATCTGTTGAGTTTATGAAAAATTGTCCTTAAAGAAAAACATTTTTGCATTTAAAGAAATTATTTTTAAATTATAACTAATTGGGATTAATATTTGGAATAAATATAAAAAGTTACAAATATAAGCTAAGGTATATTTAATGAATTTTTCAGAGAATTTTTATTGCATATATTGTAAATAAAAAATTTTGTTCATCGCAATTAGGAAATCCAGGCGGCCTTTGACTTTATTATCTTTAGAGTTAAAAGGACCTTTAAAACTCCAATCTCTGGTATTGATTCTATGCTTTGTCTCTCTCTCATCTCTCTACTCTGTGTTTTTTCCATTTTTTAAATGACCAAAAATAATTTATTGTTTCATCGTTTTATCATTATACCAAAAAAAACATCATTTTATCGAAGTATATCTCACAAAAAATTAGCCAAAAGTAATCCTCACATATATGTGAGAATGACAAGACTTTCAATGTTTATTTGAAACTCCTCCATAAATTACACACAAACAGCATAACCACCTGCTTCTTCACAAATTTAAAATTGTTTAAGCTTCACAAAGGCGATTTAAAACAACCACACCAAAAACCAAAAAACAATCAATGCGAATTATATTAAAATGAATAATTGATATGTATTTGCTTAGCAATTTGTTTTTAGACGAAAATACACATGCAATCATAATACAATAGCGGTGCTATGCAATTGCATAGCATCCGATCGCCGCAGTGACAGACTGAACGACAAACAACGACAGTATGAATCTTTAATTCTTCGCCTTCAAGCGAAAAAACACAAAATAAAACATCACTCAGATGCAATTTCACGCAGCATACAATAACACAGACAACAACGGCATTCTTGAAACACCATATCAATCCATTAAATATTTCAAAGGAAAAAAAAACGAACAAAAAGATCTCCCAACATGAAGTCTTTACTCAAGATAGGAGAAAGAGAACCGCAAACAAAAAGACTTTCAATTGTCCATGAATTAGTATGGATTTTAAATGTTGAGTTTTTATTTTTCAACAGAAGGTATATCTATTTTGAAATAAAATAAAGACGCACAATAAATTTAGACGATATTTTATCTCAATACACTTCTACTTCGGTTTGGGTTGGTATATTCAGTGATTTCCAATATATTTTGCACTAATAATAATAAGAAAGGGAATATCTCATTTAAGTTGCTCATCGCAAATAATAGAAGACTTCGTCTCTCTTAGAGCCGAGTCTGAGCAACAACTGTATTTAAATTGGCGGTTATAGGGTTATTAGTAACGACAACTGCATTTTGAGAAGTGGTGGCAATGAGAGAGTGGGGTAGTTGTGGGATTGTTCAGAAGCATCCAGGAGAATTGTGAGTAGGTCAATATGTGAAATTAATTCTCACTATATATGAGAGATAAAACAAGAAGTTTAGCAATGCAGAGATACGGGAAAGTTTTAGAAGCAGAGATGGATAAATACAATTTTTAAGAAAGTACAAAAAAGGTATTTTTTTTGAGCGAAAGCTACCTTTTTACAATTTCAACAAAAAATTTTCACTGGAAGATTATTGTCAAGAACTGATTGCTAGAAAATAAAATTTTGAACAAAATTTTCTATATAAATAAAATTTTGCAAAATTATATAAAATAAATTTTGCAAAATTTCTATAGAAAAAAAATTATTTGCAAAATTTCCTATAGAATAAAATTTTGAGCAAAATTTCTATAAAAATAAAATTTTTGCAAAAATTCTATATAGAAATAAAAATTTTGACAATTTTTCTACCAGAAATAAAAAATCGATATATATAGAATCGCCATTCTTTTTTTTCGACTAAAAATTCTTTGAAGCTTCAATAAAATGCTGTTTTGACTATGTCTTTACAAAAATCGAATGATTGTCTTCCCACATGAACATGTCTGATTGTCATATTGTAAAAAAGACTATTACGCAAATAAGGTTGATAAAAGATTCTCAAAATATTAAAATAGTTTGTCGTCAAAGCTATTGTACCATGTGCTTAAACACAAATTGGTACTAAATATTCGGGGGGTACCTAACGGTACTGACGCGGGATGAAAAAGTATTGAAAAAAGTACTATACTAGCCACTGGGCATTTTCGCATCCCTGTTTAGAAGTAAAAAATAAACAAGCAGCTTAGAAATTTCTAGAATAAATTATGAATCTAAGTGGGTTAGTATATGACTCACCTTTGCGATATAGCCAATAGAGAAGAATTGATTAAATTTAGCAAAATGATACATGGATACCCATAAAAAGTACTACATTGCCAACAATAATAATTTTTGTGTAGTTTATATTTCAATGATTTTTTGCAATAACTTTTAAATTATTTCACACAGAAAAAAATACAACCAAATTAGAATCTTAAACGAATGAAACAAGTATAGTAAGGCCGTAAGTTTCGGCCAGGCGGAATCTTATGTACCCTCCAATCATGGATTGCGTAGAAACTTCATATCGAAAGACCTGTTCATCCACACAATCGACATTCTTGGCGTTGTGGTATCTTAAAAACTTCTTAACATCGTTTTCTATAAATTGTTGGTTGTCCATACCTGGTGTAGAGGAGCCAGAATTGAAAATATGGGGGTCACTTAACATATATGTGGGGCCTATATACCAATGTTATGAACTTGATAATGGACCGCTCAAGTTGGGTTTGATTGGGGATCGATTTATTGAGGGATATTATATAACTATAGACTCCGATATGGACCTATGTTTAGGCAGGTTGTCTTTACGACCCAAATTCGTAGCCACTAATGTACCGAAATTTTCAAGCTCACTCGGATAAATTTGCTCCTCCAAGAGGCCCAAAACCGAAATCACGGATTCGGTTTAATATGGGCTTTAATTTTATTAATGCGACTTGTATGGGACACTTTTCGGCCATGGTTGTTAAAATATCATATACGATCACCACGTAAACGCAAATTTCAAGCAGATCGGATAATTTGTGCTTTCCAAAAAGGCACCGGAGGGTCAAAATCTGCGGGATCGGTTTATATGGGAAGCCTATTATTAATTTAATGGGCTGATAGGACAATTCCTGCCATGGTTGTTGATACCATATTACTAACAATTCACGTTACCTGACATATTTCAACACGACGTATTCGGATGAATTTTTGCTCTCGCAGGGGCTCTGGAGGTCAAATCTGGGAATCGCGTTTATATAGGGGCTATATATAATTATGGACGGATTTCGACGCAATTTTTGCATGGGAGTTTAGAGCCATATATTACACACCACGAATTAGTAGCCTGAAATCAGAATGAAATTTTGCTCTCTAGAGGCTCCGCAAGCCAAAATCGGGGATCGGTTTATATGGGGGCTTATTATAATTAGGACCGATTGCAGACGCAAATTTTTGCATGGTGTTAGAGTACTCATTATTAACACCATGTACAATTTCACAGGATCGCGATAAATTTGCCTTCTCTTAGAAGCTCCGCAAGCGGCAAAATCGGGGGGTTGTAGTATGGGGCCTATATATAATTATGGACCTATGTGGAGCCATTTTTGCATGGTTGTTAGATATCATATTCTATACACACCTTACCAAAATTTCAACTAATCAGGAATGAAATTCTGCTTCTCTTAAGAGGCTCCGCAAGCAATCGGGGCGTGGATCGGTTATATGGGGGCTATATATAATTATGGACCCGATGGTAGACACTTTTGCATGGTTAGTTTTAGAGACCATAACTCAAATACCTTGTACCTAAATTTCAGCCCGGAATCGGATGAAATTTGCTTTCGTCTTATAGGTCTCTGGCCAAAGCCAAATTGGCGGTCTGTTATACTATGGGGGCGTATACGTAAAAGTGACCGATATGGCCCATTGTCCAATACTCATGCACCGCTCATCAATAAACAACTACTCTGGTGCCAAGTTTTCAAGTCGAAATAGGCTTGTTTCGTTCGGAGTTAGCGTGATATCAACAGACGGACGGACGGACCATGTCAGATCAACTCAGAAATTTCACCACTACACGAATATAGATACTTTATGGGTCTTAGAGCAAATATTTCGATGTATTGACAAACGGTATGAACAAAGTTAATATACCCCCATCCTATAGTGGAGGGTATAAAAACATTAATTTTTTGTTATTTTAACCACACATTATGTCAATTTCAAAAAACAAAATTATAATAATAATTTGTTTCAATCTTCGCGCAAGGTAGTTAATTTTCCCCATAAAATAATTAACTTTACAGTGTAGTGTGCTGCATTTTTAACTTAATATACGTATAAAACACTGCCTTTGTTAATAGGTTCTAATTAACATTAATTATTTTATTTATTTTTTAAAGAAATTTTAATTAAATTGAACTTAAATAATTAAGTTACAATAACCCTTTATTAACCCTAATTAAAATTATTTTTTAATTTTAATTAAAAAAAAAATAAACAAAATAAATCGAAATAAATCAAACATTCTTAATTTGTAGTTATTTTAACAAAGATTTATGAGTATTTTAAAAATAGAATAAAATTTCTAAAATTTTTGCAACCACGAAAGAATTGGTCCATTC
>PGFW01020032.1:13729-27334 GCA_003123925.1 Haematobia irritans
CATCATAATGCTTGCCCTTAATTCTTCGTTTAATATCCGCAGTCTTCTATATCAGATATTTGCTGTAATTAAAATGTTGTAATTTTACAATTTTCATATCTAAACATTTAACTTTATTAACGTTTATTACATGGAAGTCTGCGAAATCATCCAAGTTTTCGTTTATAACTTTCAAATAGTTGGGACTGGATTTATCAAGGCAATATATTTTACGCAAAAAATCCATAGCTTCAAAGTAATAGAGTGAGGATGATTCCTCCTCAAACTCTGGACAAGATTCTAATCCTCTTTAATTCTCTCTTATAACACCATCGTAAACTATTCAATTTCTTTTTTAAATCATTTAAGTTGGCATCTGGGGCCCATTCTCTGTATTTTTTATAGCTTTTGAAGCATGTTCTTTTCAATCGTCTATCGGAATATTCGAAAGAGGTGACATCCCAAAGTGCGGGCATATCACGATACATTTCAAAAAGCTCTAGACACAAACGTCTTTCATGCCTGTATTGATGTTTTGCCCCTTTTTTGTTTCATCGACATGTTTGGCTATGTTAGCTCCGTTGATGACGTACAGCAAAGTTGCACAAACAATTGTGTACTGTAGAATATTATGCTTTCGCACTGTTTAGATTGTATTTAAATGGAACGTAAACTAACTCGGTTTCAACACAAAAAATATTATACGAATTTGTTTGTTGTACCACTTTTAATCAATAATTTTCTCTCTTCGATTTCATCCAACACATCACACAACAATGAGGTTTGCAATATACAACGTAGTAAAATAACTCTATACAACTATGCGTCAGCTTGCCTTCAATACCTCTAATTAGTGGTAAAAGCGTGACGTAACGCAGAACACTAACAGTGTTGCCATAACAGTGATTCTCTCTCAAAAATGATTAAATTGTTGGGGAATATACTGAAATATATAAAGTCGTTAAAATAAGATAAATTATTTAGTAATTATTAAAAAAAACTTTTTGATATACTGCTTTTGATCATTCCCTTCGCTTGTTTTTTTTTTGGGGAAAATTTTATTTCTATAGAAAATTTTGTCAAAATTTTATTTCTATAGAAAATTTTGTCAAAATTTTATTTCTATAGAAAATATTGTCAAAAATTTTATTTCTATAGAAAATTTTGTCAAAATTTTATTTCTATAGGAAATTTTGTCAAAATTTTATTTCTATAGGAAATTTTGAAAAAAATTTATTTCTATAGGAAATTTTGATAAAATTTTATTTCTATAGGAAATTTTGATAAAATTTTATTTCTATAGAAAATTTTGTCAAAATTTTATTTCTATAGAAAATTTTGTCAAAATTTTATTTCTATAGAAGATTTTGTCAAAATTTTATTTCTATAGAAAATTTTGTCAAAATTTTATTTCTATAGAAAATTTTGTCAACATTTTATTTCTATAGGAAAATTTTGTCAAAATTTTATTTCTATAGGAAATTTTGAAAAAAAATTTATTTCTATATAGGAAATTTTGAATAAAATTTTTTTCTATAGAAAATTTTGTCAAAATTTTCTTCTTATAGAAAATTTTTGTCAAAAAAATTTATTTCTATAGAAAATTTTTTCAAAAAATTTATTTCTATAGAAAATTTTGTCAAAATTTTATTTCTATAGAAAATTTTGACAAAATTTTATTTCTATAGAAAATTTTGACAAAATTTTATTTCTATAGGAAATTTTGATAAAATGTTATTTCTATAGGAAATTTTGATAAAATTTTATTTCTATAGGAAATTTTGATAAAATTTTATTTCTATAGAAAATTTTGTCAAATTTTATTTCTATAGAAAATTTTGTCAAAATATTATTTCTATAGAAAATTTTGTCAAAATTTTATTTCTATAGAAATTTTGTCAAAATTTTATTTCTATAGAAAATTTTGTCAAAATTTTATTTCTAAAGAAAATTTTGTCAAAATTTTATTTCTATAGAAAATTTTGTCAAAATTTTATTTCTATAGAAAATTTTGTCAAAATTTTATTTCTATAGAAAATTTTGTCAAAATTTTATTTATATAGAAAATTTTGTTCAAAATTTTATTTCTATAGAAATTTTTGTCAAAAATAGTATATCTATAGAAATTTTTTTTTGAGAGGAAAATTTTGCGAAAATCTATCCAAAACATCAAGAATTCTACCAATCTACCAAACAGTAACAAATCTACCAGTTTTGGTAGAATTCTACCAAATGTGGCAACCGTGGTATAGGTCCATATTTTGGTATAGATCCCATGTAGACCGATCTCCCAATTTGTGTCCTTGGGCTTCTAGAAGCAGTAATTTTTATCCGATAAACTGACATCTAGAGGTGTTTTAGGATCAGAAAGAGGTGTGCCGAATATGGTATGTCATGTTCGGTCCATGTTTTTGGTTTTCGCCCCGGCGTAATAGACCGATCTTCCGATTTGACTTCTTGGGATACTAGAAACCCAAAAATTTATTCGATTTTCCTGTAAATGGAAATCTAGAAATATTTCAGGCCCACCAAGATAATAATTTATGCAAATAAATTAAAGTTACCAAAATATTATAAAATTTTGTATCTTAAAATTTTAAGACAATTTGTAATAATTTTCAAAACAATTTTCGAAAAAAATTAATTAATTTAACAAATTTATATCGTTTTATTCCTCATTTATTTAAAATCCTAATAATTTGTGTATTTTTATTTATTTCAGGTAATGTGAGTTGGACATTATTTTCAATTTTGGAAAAAGCCTATTTCATACCTGGATGAACTGTTGATCGGTGGCGAAATACAGGAGACATCAAAAAAGAATGTCTTAAAAGAGCGATTGCATCTCAGGATCTATTGCAAGAGGTTAGTACGCCCGAAATGTATGATTTATAAAATACAAAAAAAAGCTTAAGCAAAATAAGCAACTACCATTTAGAAGCGCTAATGCAAAGCATCCTAATTCTATCTATTCATATAGTTCAAATTTCAATTGTTATATATTTGTTAAAACAAAAATTTTGCAATGCATCCAATGCTGATTTCATTATTATTAATTATTGTTATGTAATGATCTTTCCTTGGGAAAGGTTAACGTCTTTGTTTATTTTTTTTTTAATTAACAATCGTTTAAGGTGCAGATGAACTATTTTTTTCTTTTATTTTGCGCAATTCTAAAATTAACAAACAACAACAAACATATGGACAATTATTATATAAATAATTTTTTTAAACAAACCACGAAGAAAGAAGAGTTTTTCTATAGCTTTGCAATAATTTGGAAAACTCCAAAGATTATCGTGTAAATATTTCTTTTTTTAAATACATTCTTAATTTTTGGTTAAAGGACTTTATTCATAAAAATAATTTTGATGTGTTAATGTATATTAATTTAATTTTTTTTTATGAATATTGTCCTTAATGTATAAATGTACATATGTAAGTATGTGCATTATTTGAAAGCATAATTGTTTTTTGCAAAGCTCTCTAGGGACTAACACAGATATTTATTCCTGTTTTTTATTGATTATTCAGTTTTTCTTCTCTAAACTAAGTACAATATATAAATATTTCTTGTAAATGCGGTGAAACCTCTCAGAAGTGATCACACATGGTCTCCAAAACTCTGTACACATTTGAGGTGGATACAAACGAGAGATTAATTTTAATGTCATAATTCAGGTATGAGAGGTTTCACTGTAATGGGTCTTATTCACATAATAATGTAATTATAGGTAACGGAGTCAATATTATAATCACTTAACAACATTTCCAGAAACTCTCGATTCATATACATTTTATAGGGTTTTAATCACCAATGGCAATTAAAATATTAATAAAAAATAATAGTTTGTTCAGTTAATTTGTTTTGATAAAAAAAAAATTAATTGAAAATGTTGTTGATAATTTTTCATGTGTCAGAAATTTGTTAGTAGATACAGTGGAAATATATGCTAAAACAGAAAGACTGCTGAAAAAGGGGAAAACAGTCACTGTTTGAAAAAATAGCAAATATTGTCTGCTAATTTTTAAATTTGATTACCCTAAAACATTTGGCTGAAGAAAAAACAAAACCTAACCTAGGGTCTATCGCAACACAATAGAACCAAAATTTAAGAATATGTCGTGTTTTCTCAAAACGTTAATAATGACCCTGACCCTACTGACTCCCGCAGTCCGTATAGAACGTCACCATGACGTTGATGCCGGCTCTGACCCAAATTTGACCCAACATTATGAAAAGTTTGTTGATCGCAAAAATATTTTTTTTGGGTCATGAAAATACTTTGGGACTCAAAAAAATTTAAGACCACACAGTAAGGACAATTAAAATAATGGCAATTAAAAAAAAATTATTCAAAAAGTGTACCGATATATTTCTCAGCAGACGTGAAATATGCGATAAAATATTTTCTTGTTTTATTCAAAGTGTCTTTAACTGGAGATAAAAGTTTTCCTTATTTTTTTTTAATGAAATACGTAATACTGAAATAACATAATATTCAGCGTTGCCGCTGACAGACTTTTGAAAAATAATTTTTATTGGAAGAAAACGGAATTAAAAAATTCATAGGATAATTGTTTGCATTTTTTGGTAAAATTTTGTAAAATTTCTCCTCTCAATTAGGGTGTCCAAAACCGATACCGGTTATTCGGTTTCAATAATATAAAGCGAAAACAAGATAGTGAAAAAAATTGGCATTTTCGGTTAACCGCGAAACTCGGATTTTGACCATCGATTAACCGGTTTTCTGTATATCAATGAAATTTTCATCTACTTTGTCATATGTTTCATTCGAAAGTCGAAACTTTTCATAAAGAAGTACTGAAGATGAGAAACAACAGACAACTTGCAATACGATTCACTAAGCAGCTCAAGATAATTTTTTACTACACCACTCTCTCTACAACGTTTTCGCATTCTTCGCCAAAACAAAAGAGATACATTGTGCGAGAAAATAATTTATTAGAATAAAATAATAATTTATTGGAAATGTCTCAAATCTGTCGTTTGTCCAAGAATTTTCTTTCATTATATACAATCTACTGAAGACGTATAGTCCGACAGACATTTACCATCACTAAACGAGTATTTTCTTAAAAAATAACCGAAAATATCACTTAGAAAGTGAGCACCTTTGCAACATTAATATCTTTCTTTCACTCTGGAACTCCAGCAAGAATTTATCCTTAGTTTGTATTTTTTACAATGAAGTAGTAATTATTTGGTTTTTTAGAGTGAAATTTCATTAAAATCTATTTTTATGGTTTGAACTGGTTAACTAATTTTGAGCAAGAATAAAAACCGATCTGGATAAACTGAAAACCGACATTTCAAAAAACCCGGTTTTTTGGACACACTATTCCGAAACAAATTTCTGGGGTTGGTAATTATTCCATTTTTTCAGTTTTGTAAATATAAATGTAAATATTATTGATATCAATGTCAATAGTTTTATTAAGCTTGATATCTTAGTTTCCTTTATTTATTGTTAATCCATCATTCCTAATATTTCGCAATTATCATTGAATTGCTTTTCTAGAGGCGATTTGATATATGAGCCAATGATCACAAAACAATTATTATTCTAATGGAGCATCACTGCTCTCGTCTACTTTATCTATTGCACTGGTTGTCTCAATAGATAAAGTAGACAAGAGCAGTGACTAACTTTGTCATTCCGTTTGTAACCCATCGAAATATTAGTCCCAGGCCCCATCACACACAAATTGTTTTTTTTTTTTCATATCACGAAATTTATTGATCCAATTAATTTTTAAATTGAAATGTCGTATCACAGTATCAATTAGTATAAATTAAAAAAAATAATTGATACTGTAATTTTTTTGTGAGTGATGTTTGTTTCAATTAAAAAATTTGTTGAATCAATTAAATTTTTAATGAAAGATTTTTTAAGAACCACAATAAGACTTCAAGTTGAAAATTTTCATGGATTTTTTTGTTCTGTGCAGAGTATGTCTATTGTTTAGTCGCGATGAAATCTCTAAGTCGAAAGCAAAAGAACTAGAGAAATTCTGAGGGAACTAACGATGTCCCGCACCGAGTCGAACTAGCGATATGGCAAGAAGTTGTTATTGATGTGAGGTCGGAATAGTATACGCCCATATAAACCAAAGAATTTGACTTTATGAACTTTATGAGTTTGCCTATCCTCGATTTAATTTCCGGGAGCCTTATTTGGAGGAGGCCAAAATTTCATGCCAAATCTGGTTGGTATGGCTGATGTCAAATTAATATTGGCTTCATATAGGGTCCATAATAATAACCCGTACGCCATGTTGGACTTCTGGAGCCCTATATAAATCGTTGGAGAGAGAAGTGAAGTTTAATATAGGTATTAAATCTGTCTTTTTTTATTACCATAACAGGTTGGCTATGATAGTCCCCGTGCTAATAACAAAGAAAAACACATTTTTTTTTGTCAAAATTCGTTTTTATTATTCAACGATAGTTCCCCTTCAAGAAGCTTTATACCAACGATTAATAACAACCTTCCAATTTTTTGAATACCATTTTGTAGTACTCCCTTCGGTTTTGCCCAAAATAGCCTCAGTTTTCAGCGAATCACTCTCATTGCAGCAAAATTGTTTTTCCCTGCGAGCATCCTTTTGAGGTCTGAGAACAAGAAAAGTCGCTGGGGGCCAGATCTGGAGAATACGGTGGGTGGGGAAGCAATTCGAACCCAATTCTATGAATTTTTGGGGCCATCGTTTCTCAATGATGTGGCACGGTGCGTTGTCTTCACAGAAAAAAATGTCACCGAAAATTTTTTCGCATTTAAAAATTTTAATCAAGTTTAAAAAAAAAATATTCAATTAAAATAATTAATTGATTCAACAAATTTTTTAATGAAACAAAAATCAATCAACAAAAAATTAATACTATCAAATTATTTTTTTAATGTGGTCAATTAAGTTTTTAATTTCCTTTCAATTAATTTTTTAATTTGCTACTATCATTTCTGTGATTGAAGAACATTTTCAATTAAAAAATTTAATGTGGAATCGATTAATTTTCCTGATTGTAACGCAGAAAAAAATTGTTGTGCGTTTGGTGGAACAACACTTTTTTTCTTCTCATATGGGGCCGTTTTGCCGCGATTTCCAACCTTGCAGAGCGCTCGCAAATTAACGACATATAAATATGTCAACTGGTTGATGGTTTTTCCCTTCTCAAGGATAATCGATAAAAATTATTCCATGCGCATTCCCAAAAAGCAGAGGCATTACTTTGCAGCGGACTTTTTTGAGTCTTTCCACGCTTCGGAAGAACGGTTCAACCGGTCGCTGTCCACTCAGCCGACTGTTCGATTGACTCAGGAGTGTAGGTGATGGAGCCATGTTTTCATCCATTGTCACATATCGACGGAAAAACTTGGGTGTATTAACGAGTTAACGAGGCTGCAAACACCGCTCAGAATGCATGCAACACGTTTTGTTGTTTTTGGTCAAATGTGAAGCTCTTTTATCCGCGCGCAACCATTTTTGCACGAGCTCCGCATATCCAAATTTGATGAAGTTGATATGAACCAACACGGTTCCTTTGATATCTTTAAGGCTCTGCTATCTCGATCACTTCAGTTTTAGCGGTCATTCAAAATCATTTTGTGGATTTTTTTGATGTTTTCGATCGGTAACCCACCTCTTTCGGGCGGCCACTGGCGTTCACCGTCCTTCCCGTGCTCATTTCACCACGCTTGCATTTTGCATACGCAATCATTATTGTTGATTGGGGCAGAGTCCGGAAATTTCATTAATCAAGCCAAGTTTTTGCTTCCACCGTAATTTTTTCCGCTTCAGAAAACAGTATTTATCAAAACACGAAATTCCTTTTTTTTCCATTTTTTTCACAATAAACAAAAGTTGCTTCACAAAGACGCTCTATCTCGAACAAACTAATTGACTTACAAAACGGTCAAATTTTTTGGACAACGAATCATTGGAAGTATTGTTACTATATAAAAAAATAATATGCATTTAATACCTAAAGCGGTGGATAGGGTCAAAATTTGGTCAAGGGAAAACACGTGTAAATCGGTGAAATCGTTTTATTTAAAAAATCAAATTAAAATTTCTTTTTTCAAGTTCAAATTAGTATAAAATTCAGGAAAAAATATTCAGTTAGGCTTTCGGCTTTCCTCCAAATCCGAATTTTGGCCGGAACCTCACGCTTGACACTGCCATCAGATTTTGTACAGTCACCTTGTCCAGCCTTCTTCGCCGCAGAAGCCAGTTTGCCTTTGAACTGCTGGCTCGTTCCTTAGCAGTTTTTTGGTCTTCTCTTAGGTTCCGCTTGACCATAGCCCAGTATTTGCGCATTTGGCGGAGCTCTGGCGTGTTGGGACGGATTTTCTTGTTGTCCTTGGGAAACCCACCTGCAGTTGTTGGCGGCGTACCACTCCATGGCCTTTTTTTAGCCGGTAATAGCAAGATGCAAATCCGGCAAAACAGTACGGGAAGCAACCGTGTTTTCTTCAGGAAAGGAAGCAGACGGTTTATTCAAACACTCTTTCAACGTAAATTTCTTTGGTTGACAGTCCCGGAAGCTATGGAAATGCTGCTTGTTCAAGCCACAGTTACAGATGGCTTGCCAAAACCGATATTTCTTTGCGAACTTTTGACAGTTTTTTATGTGCTTGAAAAATATCTATAACCTTTCCCCTGTCCTTTTGCGTATAAAAACTCCTTGTGCCTGCTTGTAGTCCGGACTTTGACTGTAGGTTTCGTGTCCAATGTTACGACTTCAGTCAAACTTCCGTCAGCATCGGTCCGTGTACAGCCTCCGGGATCGCGCTTTGGCCGTCGTATTTTATGTTTTATCATCTGCGAATTTGGAGTCCACTACCATCTTGTGAAGTCGAAATAGTCCGGCTCGTTTTTGTGGCTGCGATGCACGTTGTAAGACGATAAACCCAGGCTTATTTGCGCATATCGGAGAGAGAGGTTAGGGTTTTGCTTTGAATATACCGGCAATCTCTCTTTGTCCCCGTTGATTTCGAAAAAAGTTGTATGTACAAAGCAATAGACTATGTAGAATTATCGCCCGAATCTGGAAATGTCCCTGAGCAACATAACGAATCGTCGGAAGTTGGAATAACAGAACAATTGGAAGAAACCAAAAAGTGTCTTGAATTTATAGAAATGTATCGTTCAATGCCTTCATTATGGAATATGTCATCTGATGATTTCTACAACAAAGATTTGAGAAATGACAATTACGCAAAATTGCTGAAAAAATATCGCGAATGGGTACCGGGTGCCAGTTTAGATGATATGAAGAAAAAAATTTCTAATTTGAGAAGCGAATATAAACGAGAAGTTGTAATGTTAGAAAATGGTGATATAGAATCACCCACACTGTGCTATTTTGATGCTTTGGAATTTCTTCATAGTGGTCCCTATAAAAGTGCCAGAAGAGATAATGAGCATGATAATGAAATTCCCACAAAGCGTGTGAAAATGACAACGAATGACGAATACACCACCACCCAGGATTCTATATATGATGAGGTAAATTCTATTTAACTTTTCCACAGTTTCTGAATATAATAATAATTTTCTGAATAGGATATAATTGAAATGGAAAGTCCACCTGGCGATAAGAAAGATGAAGATAATGCAAAGGACAATAAAAGTCTATTGACGAGCATTAAAAATGACACAAATTTTGATGTGAGTTTTTCAATAGTAACTTTAGTCATTTGTTCCCACATAATTTCTATATATCATCCCCCAGACGAATGTCCGACGATTCAAAGTGAAAACAACTATAAAATCTATCGAAAAACGATTATGTCTTGAGTTTATAGAGATGTACCGTTCAATGCCAGCATTATGGGATGTATCATCCAAAAATTATTCGAATAAACAAATAAAACAAGAAAACTACAATAAGCTTTTGCAAAAATACCGAGAATGGGTCCCACATGGTAGTTTAGACGACATGAAAAATAAAATAGCATGCTTGCGATCAGTTTATAGGAGGGAGGTCAAGAGATTGGAGAAATATAAAAATGACAAGACCACACTCTTCTATTTTGAGGCAATGGACTTTCTACGTCAAAAGGTATATCAAAAAATTTAAGATTTTAGAGTAATAAACCAAAAATTATATATTGCAGGAAAAAGAAGAACAAAAACGTACAGAAAATGGGAAAAATAAAATGCCCAGTGATATAGACAATACGGATATATCATTCACCAATACGAAACCAAAGAAAATTTATCACAAAAAACCTTCCATCTCTGTAGAGAAAAAATTATGTATAGAATTTATTGAAATGTATCGATCTCTACCCTCCTTATGGGATACAAATTCTGATGACTACTACAACCGAGATTGGAAAAAAGCAAGTTATTTGAAACTGCAGAAAAAATACAGGGAATGGTTACCCAATGCCACCATAGAAGATGTAAAGAATAAAATAGCTAGCTTAAGAAGTGTCTATAGGCGTGAAGTAAAACGATTAGAAAATACTGGTGAACAACATTCGTCCCTATATTACTTTGAGGCTATGGATTTTCTTCGAAACAAAAAACACGAGCACAATGAAATTGATGCGGATATTCCAAAGCAAGAAAGCATGTCTTCAATGGAAGAAGGTTTAGAGGACCATAGTATCTATGAGGAGGTAAGTATTAGCTCATGAAGAATTTTATGATATCGGAAATGCTAAACTCCTAAATGTAATTACCTTTACCAGGACATTATAGAAGACAACTCTATCGAAAACGAGGAACAATTTCTTCACCATGAGCAAAGCGAGAAAAATTCAATGCAAGAACATCACCATAAAAGTAATGAGCATTCTCCAAAGCATGAAAGTATATCGTTGATTGAAGAAGACATCGTTGAGGATGTCTATGATGAGGTAAGATTCATCTAGGATAACAAAATGGGCTTCCCACTTTCAAAATACTCAAAAAATTCATATTTTTCTTAATTTATAATATCGTCTTACATAATGTCATTCTGAAATTCCTGTTTTCATCATATAAAACTGTATGTATTATTCCAGGATATTGTAGAAGAACATCCCATCGTAAGCACAAATGTGCTCAACGAGCAATTTATTGGAATTGACGATGATATTGATCGTGTTGCTCAAACATGGGCATCAAAATTAAGAAAAATGGACAAAAACCAACAACTATATGCGGAGAAATTTATTAATGATATTCTTTTCGAAGGTCAACTGGGAAATCTACATCGTCAAAGTGTACAAATTTTAAAATAGACCAAAACAACGCATTTAATTAATTATTAAAATATTAATTTTACTTTGTTAAATCTTTGTAATATACTTGATTTAAATGAATTTATTAAAATAACAATTAAGCTTTTGCAAAAATACCGAGAATGGGTTCCACCATGGTAGTTTTAGACGACATGAAAAATAAAATAGCATGCTTGCGATCAGTTTATAGGAGGGAGTCAAGAGATTGGAAAATATAAAAATGACAAGACCACACTCTTCTATTTTGAAGCAATGGATTTTCTACGTCAAAAGGTATATCAAAAATTTAAGATTTTAGAGTAATAAACCAAAAATATATATTGCAGGAAAAAGAAGAACAAAAACATACAGAAAATGGGAAAAATAAAATGCCCAGTGATATAACAATACGGATATATCATTCACCAATACGAAACCAAAGAAAATTTTCACAAAAACCTTCCATCTCTGTTAGAGAAAAATTATGTATAGAATTTATTGAAATGTATCGATCTCTACTCCCTCCTTATGGGATACAAATTCTGATGACTACTACAACGAGATTGGAAAAAAGCAAGTTATTTGAAACTTCAGAAAAAATACAGGAATGGTTACCAATGCCCCATAGAAGATGTAAAGAATAAAATAGCTAGCTTAAAGTTGTCTATAGGCGTGAAGTAAAACGATTAGAAAATACTGGTGAACAACATTCGTCCCTATAATTACTTGAGGCTATGGATTTTCTTCGAAACAAAAAACACGAGCACAATGAAATTGATGCGGATATTCCAAAGCAAGAAAGCATGTCTTCAATGGAAGAAGGTTTAGAGACCATAGTATCTATGAGGAGGTAAGTATTAGCTCATGAAGAATTTTATGATATCGGAAATGCTAAACTCTACTTTATTACCTTTACCAGGACATTATAGAAGACAACTCTATCGAAAACGAGGAACAAATTTCGTCTTAAACACTGAAGCAAAGAGAATCATATAAGAGGATTCACTGCACGAGGGAACAAATTTCACATTTACAAGTACAATAACATTAGCGGAGGTTTCCACGATTAATTCAAATGAATGCCTAGCTAGTCATGTTTGTTTGAAATAAGAACCGCATATCGTCTGGGTTTATAGATCATATGATAGATCGCGGATATCGCCTTAATTTAGCGCACCTAAAATATACATTGGTTCTCACTCCAACTTCCAACAGAATACTGGCAAAAAATTCAATATTGTCCATATGTTTCTTTAATGTTATATCCCATAATATAACTTCGTCTGTTATCTATGGAACTTGCATATTAAAAATTACTGATTTCTTATCATTCATAATAAACCATGCATAGTTGTTAGATAATAAAAATGTGTGAAATAGTTTCCATCTTTTCATTGTTTCTGGTATTGTATATTCTCTCGCTAGCACCCGCACCTTCCAATACGTATGGCACGACTACACGAATATTGTGCTTATTGTAGCCTAAATTACTTGGATATTGATACGATCGTATACTCGAAATTTCTTAAATGGTGATCGGATTGCTCTCCACTCTATATGTGGAGGCATCAAGCAATTAAGAAAAAATGAGACAACAAAAACAAGAACCATGCCAACACTTATTTCTGATTGCGGAGACCTTTTCTATTAATTTCCCTATATTAAATACCCGATAGATATTTTTTACGTAGAGGCAAGTGGGTAAATATAATCAGTATTTCACAGATAAGTGATCACACCAAAGAAATTGCTTAAAAAAAATCGATTAGACCAGACAACAACGTTACATTTAAATGGATGGGGCTAAAACCAATAAATTACATATTCCATAACTCAATCTATATTCGCATAACACCTTTACTTTTTTTCTCAAAATCTTTGATAAAGATATAATTATAATTTAATTAATGGAATTATTGAACAAGATCACAGACAAATAAAGAGAAAAAGATAATTACTACTTTGTCTAAGACTATTGAGCGAATTTCGATATCATAACTACCTTTGTTTGCCCCAGTTGGTCAGATCAAGTCTTTGATAAACCCGCAAACAATTACTAAACTTTTCTAAAAGAAAAAATTAGGACAATGTTCAATCAGGTCTTGGCATTACCCATTATATCAAGTGAAAGCGGAGTATACAGGACCGACCGGAATATACTTGTGCAGAATCTCTACATCACTAAAATAATCCAAAAAACAGAAATTCTATACGCTAGAAATTTGATATTTAGAACAACAAAAATACAATACATCCCAAAAACGAAATAATATTCAATTAGTTAAGAGTAGCAAAAAATCGACTTCGACCTGTTTGTTTATTGTTATTGTTCGCTTGATTCCATATTCCAAACAAAACATCAATAATATCTTGATATATCCTATATTAT
>PGFW01020064.1:50923-62079 GCA_003123925.1 Haematobia irritans
CTTGTCATAATTTTATTTCTATAGAAATTTTTTGCAAAATTTTTAGTTCTATAGAAAATTTTTGCAAAATTTTATTTTTATAGAAATTTGTTGCAAAAGTGTATTTCTATAGAAAATTTTTACAAAATTTTATTTTTATCGAAAAATTTTGGAAACATTTATTACTATAGAATTTTTTTTAGAAAATGTTTGCAAAATTTTTATTGTGAAAATTTTTGCAAAAATATATTTCTATAGAAAATTTTTGTAAAATTTTAGTTCTATAGAAAATTTTTGCAAATTTTTAGTTCTATAGAAAATTTTATTTCTATATAAAATATTGTTAAATTTTATTTGTATAGAACTTTTTGCAAAATTTTAGTTCTATAGAAAAAATTTTAGTTCTGTAGAAATAATTTTTTGAAAATTTTTCAAAAAATTATTTCCATGGCAAATGTTTGCAAAATTTTAGTTCTATAGAAAATTTTTGCAAAATTTTAGTTCTATAGAAAATTTTTTTAAAATTTTATTTCTATAGAAAATTTTATTTCTATAGAAAATTTTTGCAAAATTTTAGTTCTATAGAACATTTTTGTTAAAATTTTAGTTCTATAGAAAATTTTTGAAAATTTTAGTTCTATAGAAAATTCTTAAAATTTTATTTCTATAGAAAATTTGGTAACATTTTATTTCTATAGAAAATTTTTGCAAAATTTTAGTTATGTAGAAAATTTTGTCAACATTTTATTTCTATAGAAAATGTCAAAATTTTATTTCTATAGAAAATTTTTATAAAATTTAATTTTTATAGAAAAATTTTGGAGAAATATATTACTATAGAAATTTCTTTAGAAAATGTTTGCAAAATTTTTATTCTATGAAAATTTTTGCAAAAATATATTTTTATATTTTTGAGAACTAAAATTTTGCAAAATTTTAGTTCTATAGAAAATTTTTGCAAAATTTTAGTTCTGTAGAAAATTTTGTCAACATTTTATTTCTATACAAAATGTTGTCAAAATTTTATTTCTAGAGAAAATTTGTATAAAATTTTATTTTTATAGAAAAATTTTGGGGAAATTTATTACTATAGAAATTTTTTTAGAAAATGTTTGCCAATTTTATTCTATGAAAATTTTTGCAAAGTTTTAGTTCTATAGAAAATTTTTGCAAAATTTTATTTCTGTAGAAAATTTTTGTAAAATTTTATTTCTATAGATTAAGATTCCATCCATGGGAGATACGTTTAAGACAAAATAGAGTCGCCAGAAAAGGATCTGGTTTAAAAACTCTATTTGCTTGGAGACCAGCCATCCATAATTAGTATGAAAAAATTTCTATCTGGCCCAATTTAGAAAATGTTTTATGATATTTATCATTGCCTCGCAAAAATTTTGCACATAATTTTTACCATACTCATATGGCCTCGTAATAAATTGACCTATAAACACAAATCTCATTACTGTAGATCATTATGTATGACAAGGACCAAGGACATGAAATAAATCAAAAGAAAAAGGACTAAATCTTTTTTTGTTTTTTGTGACTTAGACAAATGTGTCATTGCTTCCACTCTGCAATTCATTTCAAAATATACGCACTCATTATTCTGAACCATAGAGGACATACATCAATAAATCACAAAGGACATTTTTAGCTTTATTATGCAATCGACCATATCCCCCTCCCCCCAAAAAAAAGGATGTTCCTTTGATTTTTTGTTGGTTTTTAACAAAAAAATTTTTGCACACTCTTGGTTTTGTTGTGTGAAAGGAAGAGTGAATGGTGGGGGATTCTTTTCGTTTTGTCATTTTTGTTTGAGCGTTTTTGGTTATGTTTTGGGGGCAGGCCAATTAAGTAAATTTTTTATGTCTTGTCATAACATTTGTTTGTTTTTTTTTTTTCGTTTGTTCATCCAAAGTCCTGTCCTCGTGAATGGAATGTGGACATACGACCCCGGCTCTATGGGGAGTCATTTGGGTTTTTATTTTTGTTTTCCTCGAACAACAGTGACAAGCACAGACCTTCTCGCTCATGAAGTAGGAGATGAGGCTATGACGAAAATGAAAGCGTCATAAAATTTATTATTTCACTTCATATGATTGCAGGAGGATGGAAAGGGGGTAATGGAAAGCGGTTGAAAGTACCCAGAGGTACTCTACCCCCATATGTTAGCAGTTTTAGCTTTCCCCCAATCCCCTGTTTCGAGCAAAAGGTAATCGTTGCGACCCTAAAAGTTAACTTTAATTTATATTGATGTAATTGTTTTGCCTGACTTGGTGTCAGCCAGTACCGCGGTTATCACATTGCCGAGGTGTCATTTCCACTTTGGTTTCTCGAACACAAATGACAATGCGTCCTTTTAGCCCAAAATTCCCACAAATCAAATCGAGTGTGGAGTCCGGGTAATAACAAAGTTTTCGTTTTTTTTTTGTTCACATATTATTCACATAATACTAAACCCTAAGCCATCAGTTTGAAACTTTATGAAATCTCATGAGTTGTCATTTGTCTTTAAGCGTTCGTTTTGTTGTCGAGGAACGAGGACGGTTGTGATGAAACTCTATGGTTATCACCATCATTCCGTCCTTGGGAAAACAATAACTTTACACAAATAATGCCGATGCGTATGCGATTGCTCGATATATTTTGACAAGTACTAAATAAAACAAAGTCTTTGTCACGCTTAACAAAATGAAAGCAAACATATTTCAACAAAAATTTACTGTTTGTGTTTTTGTTTTGTATATGAGACGATGATGCTTAGGGTTAGCTGAATTGGTAATATCACCAGAAAAGATTGCAGATTTTTTTTACGAAAGACTGTTATCAGAATGAAAAAGTCGATTTTTCGAACACTTCAGTTATGAATACTGGAGCTGTCAAATACATTTTCGTAGACTTTCTTGTCGGATTAGACTTTCTATTGTGATACCACATTGGTGAACTTCTCTCTTATCACTGAGTGCTGCCCGATTCCATGTTAAGCTCAATGACAAGGGATCTCCTTTTTATAGCCGAGTCCGAACGGCGTTCCACATTGCAGTGAAACCACTTAGAGAAGCTTTAAAACCCTCAGAAATGTCACCAGCATTAGGTTAGGTTAGGTTATGTGGCAGGCCGTTGTATCAGGCTCACTTAGACTATTCAGTCCATTGTGATACCACAGTGGTGAACTTCTCTCTTATCACTGAGTGCTGCCCGATTCCATGTTAAGCTCAATGACAAGGGACCTCCTTTTTATAGCCGAGTCCGAACGGCGTTCCACATTCCAGTGAAACCACTTAGAGAAGCTTTGAAACCCTCAGAAATGTCACCAGGATTACTGAGGTGGGATGATCCACCGCTGAAAAACTGTTTGGTGTTCGGTCGTAGCAGGAATCGAACCCACGACCTTGTGTATGCAAGGCGGGCATGCTAACCATTGCACCACGGTGGCTCACCAGCATTACTGAGGTGGGATAATCCACCGCTGAAAAAACCTTTTTGGTGTTCGGTCGAAGCAGGAATCGACCCCACGACCTTGTGTATGCAAGGCGGACATGCTAACCATTGCACCACGGTGGCTCCGTTATTTCCGGGTCCAGACACAAAAATCTACAAAATTTCAACTGGCCGTAACACACTTGGGAAACATATGGTAAGAATATGCCTTATATTCTTACCATATGTTTCCCAAGTGTGTTATGCCCAGTTATAATCCCAATTGAAGGCAATAATCCCAAATCGCAATTTCCTACTGTTCTTTTCGTTTCAATATCAACATGGTTTGCGCGAAACCTTCTGAGCAGTACCAATGTCTCCCAATAGTTCGTTCGTCATACTTAATAAAATCCACGAGCGCCCTCCTAAGCCAGATTCTTTATTTCCCATTATCCCATCTGCAAATGACTTCATCTTTAAGGCCTATTCGTGCCATATGTTTCCCAAAGCCCATTCATAATCCCAATGTAAGGCCTCAATTATAGGCTGATTTTCGGCTTCTTTTCTCCAATTTCAACTTGTGTTTGCTCGCAACCTTCCGAGGAGTACAATGTTCCTCCCTATAGTTCTTCATACTTTACTTGAATTCATGAATCCACGAGCGCCTTCCTTAGCTAGCTTCTATATTTCCCATTATGCCACACCATCTGCTAATGTCATCATCTTTAAGGCCTATTATATGTTAATTACCATATGTTTTGCAAGTGTGTATTGCCAGTTATAGTGCCAATTAAAGGTCCCATTCTCCTGTCTTTTTATCGCCATCAGATTTTTACAATTCCTATGGTTCTTTTCATCCCTTGGTTTGATCGCAATCTTCGAGGAGATCCAATCCCCATAATTCCTCATACATAACATGAATCAATAAATCTACGAGTGCTCTCTTGGCCATATTCTTTATTTTCCATTATGCCACTGTGTCGAGGTACGCAGCACAGGAGTTACATTATGTTATTCAATGAGAACCCTAAGCTCTCTACGACGGCGGTGTAGACCTTATGTTTGCATTGCCAAGGCTGTTATAGCTGATTGACTCTCGATGGAAAATCTGATATTGCTTCTGAATGACGACCTCATCAACAGCGACTCAACAGCTTTTTTCTTGGAAATGCCAGAGCAGAAATTTCTGCCTGAAAGATACTGCAGTCGCTTTATAACGTATACCTATCCCGTATACCTAGTTCATTGCAATAAAGGCGCTAACAGTTCCATCATTCATTTTGAATCCATCTGTATTCATATTCCGAACGATATCCTCGAGATGGAGGAAACTCTTCCAAACTTGGTATGATATAAAGATGCTCCCTCTACAAAGCTCAGTATGAAGTAATGTATGCCTGCAATCAGTACATCTAAGCTTTTAAGTCTCACGTGTCTCACCTCTGCTGTTTTCTTTATGTGCAAATCGAGTTGGCAATCTCCCTCAGTACCTCTAAAGCGGCAGTGGTTGTGGTCCTTTTAGCGCTTGTCCTATAAATAACTTATAACCGCAGTAAAAAGCCAATTAAACAGGGAAGGTCGCATTCCCCATCGTTCGACGACTAAGTTTTGACAGAGCCGCATAGGTCTTCTTTAGGCGAATTGCGGCATTTTCTTTCCAGTTCAGTTTGAGTCTTTGATAACTTCCAAAAATCTTTCTGATTCGAAGAGACGCTACTTCGTCCCATTAAATTCATAAGCTTTGTATCCAATGATATTTCTTCTTCCAGTGAAGAGTACCAGCTGTTTTTCCAGGGTTCGCACCCAATCCACAATCTCTTGTCCAGCCTCACTCAACACATCCGAGATAGTATTCAGAAGTTTTTCCGATACCATCATTGCAAGGACATTCGTGTGCGCTACTACCTTAACCTTCCTTATGGAATTTACCAGTTCAACCTCCATGTTCCAGTGAAGCATCATTACCTCTATACACTTTATAATAAAATCTTCCACATCGTTCTCCTCCATCGCTAATACTACCCAATCAATTCTTGTATTTATAAAGGCACCTTCAATATCCAGAAACGCCGCCAGTGTACCCTAATACACCAGTGAAAGCACAGGGATTATAAGTTTATGGACCTAAAATCGTTCACCATTTCATGCACTATTTTCCCAGCTTTTGGAATGAATATAACCTTAACTCATTAACTCCACATAAGTTTCTCTCATCGAAGGACTCCTAAAGCATACATGGGTATACTTTCATCACGAACGTCTGCGAATCCCTCCGCTTCTGCTAGAAATTGGGTTTCACGTGAGCTTTTGGACCAGAGGATATGAAGCAAACATCTGTTGATGTTTTTGATGTCCCGGAACACGACACCTGAGAGGGGATCGGCATCGTACTTCAACGGCTATTAGTGTACTCCCTGAAGCCATTCCAATGGCAATCAACAAGAGAATGATAAACGTTCGGCTTTCAGAAGTTATGAAATCGGAGGGTCAGTTAATGGTGAGAATTATGGGGAGGTGGTCTAATCCCAGTGAAATGATGTGTAGCCACGGTACGTCATTTATCAGACCAAGTGGCGCTAAAGATATATCTGGCGAACAGCTGCAATCACCAATAATTCACGTGGAGGCCTCTTCGTTCACCGTGCAAAATGTGAACTCATCTCTTTGCTCTGTCAAAGCTTTTCCTCTCTTGTCATTACCAAGGAGAGAATGCCAAAGTTCATGATGGGCATTAAAGTCTTCTACCACCATTCGGTTATGCCCACACAACAGCCACACATTGTTTGGACTATAACGTGGAGCACAGGTACCAACTGGAGCTATAAACACCTTGTATAGCTCTATCTCGGCAGCTCCAGACTCAAAGGCTACCTCCATACATTTCATATACGGGTCACTAGTATCTGGCACAAGCGTGTTAAAAAGAGAAGAGATTTCCCAGGATTTCATATATTGGACATTACTCCTCGCTCTCGGTTTTCGTCATAGTTTACCGAAGATTGTGCAGTTATGATCCTGAAAATACTCCTTTCATATTCTAGGACATTTAAGGTATTCGCTTGATGACTAATCTCGTTTCCAGCCGAGCTAATTTTGGTCTTTCTATATCATTTCCTTGTCATTTATTCTAATTCCTGACGACTTCCTTATTGATAAACCTTTATCTTATCGACTGGCTGGTTGAAAGGCACGGAGCTATTTTGGTGGCGGGATTTCTCTCAAGGCCACGAAGAACCGTCGTGACCGTGGTTTGGGGCCGTGATTAGAGTCCCATATATTTTGATACGCCTCCATCCATAGGATGGGGTATTTACTGTTGTCATTACCGTTTGTACACATGGAAATATTGCTCTAAGACCCATACAAGTATAATACTATATCTGGGTCGTGGTGAACAATTCTGTAGATCGAATCTGGAGCAATGCCAGTCCGTGATCCTGTTGAAATCACGACTAACTTCGAACGAACAAAGCTATCACACTTGAAAACTATGGCCAAGTTAAGTGTTATCTGCATGAGTCGGATGGTATTGAAATGGCGCCATAATCGTCCACTTTTAACGTAATTAGCCGTCCATATGAAACGGACCCCAAATTATGGCTTGAGATTGCTCCTATGAGAGAAGCAAATTTTGTCATCCGATACGGCTTGAAATTTGGTACATGGTGTTAGTATGGTCTTCTAACAACCATTGCCAAAATTGGTCATTATACGGTTCCATAAATAATAATAGCCCCCCATCATAAACGGGATCGCCGATTTGGCTTGCGGATGCATCTAAGACAACAAATTATCATCCGACTGGCCTGAAATTTGCGGTAAACATGAGTGTGGTAGTATGGTCTCAAACAACCATGCACAATTGGTTCCACATCGGCTCGCTAATAATATAGCCCCATATAACACGTCCCACGATATTGGCTTGCGGAGCCTCTTAAAGAGAATAAATTCATGCGATCCTTGGCTGAAATATATGGATACATGGTGTTAGAATGATGGTTTCTAACAAACAGGGCCAAGATATTGGCCATATCTGGCCATAATATATATATGCCCACATCTAAAAGTTCTCCAAGTTGATACTCCGGAGCTCTTGGAGGAGCAAAATTCATGCCGATCGGTTACAATTTAGCAACGTCGGTTTAAGTATAAGGCGGCTAATACACAATTCCATATCGCTAAGATATATGCCGATCCCCAAGTCAACAAAATTGAGTCATATCAATTCATAAATCATGGTTGCGTCCTCTAGAGCAACAAATAAGGTCTACATAAGATTTCTCTTATCTAGAGAAAATTGTGTCAAAATGTTTATTTCTAATGAGAAACATTTTGTTCAAAGATTTTTTCTCTAGAAATTCATATAAATATTTTCAAAAATTTTTGCATCAAAATTTTATTTCTATAGAAAATTTTGTTCAATATTCTTATTCGGTTCATAATGATGGCTTGCCACTCGAGCCAAATATCTACATAGATTTTTATTTTAAAGGAAGTTTTTAAAAAGTTTATTTCTATAGAAATTTTGTTAAACTTTATTTTCTGTACGAAATTTTTGCAAAATTTTCTTTCTATAGAAAATTTTGTCAAATTTTTATTTTCTATAAGAAATTTTGTGAAAATTTTATTTTCTTATAGAAAATTTTGTTAAAATTTTGTCCAAAATTTTTGTCTACTTTTTCAAACTGAAATCATTACGGTATTGATAGGATCTTTTTTGATTTTAAGATATACAACGTATGGACTTACTAGTACATTAGAAGATGGTGTTAGGCAGTTTTAAGGATTACCGTATGCTGCGTCCGCAAGCGTTACCGGCAACCTTAATTAATTCGATTGTGGATGGGAGTGTTTAGAAGAAGTTTCTTACGCAATCCATGATCGGGTACATAAGGTTCGCCTGGCCATACTGGCCGTATATATTGTTTAGTTTAATATATATCAGTATGAAGTCTATGTGGAAATATTTACGGTTTAGGAGTTTATAAGATTACATTGCATAGCAGTTTACCGCACACCCAAGTATTCGATGTGGTGAGAAGTTTCATACGCAATTACCATGATGGAGGGTACGATAAAAGCTAATCGGCTCTGGCCGAAACTTACGGCCGTAGTATACTTGTTTTATCTGTTGAAATGTCAATTGCATAAACCAGTGGTCGTTCTCTTGCTGGATCGATGTTGATGATTGGCAGCTTGAAAAATCTCACAAGCCATGGAAGGAATAGTGCTCAAGTTCTTGGCTTGCTGGCGAGGGTGAAGGAGAAATCGGTCTGTACAATTCACCCTTGCTCTAGTTTTTTTTGGGCTGCACTAGGGAAGAGTGTCTTCCATTTTCCAGATCATCGAGTAATGAGGCATTCCAAAGGAAAATTGAGGAGTCTAGTCATGTACTTCAACTCCTAGTATTTCCCCAGATGCCTTCACGCATTAGATATAGGAGTTCCATTGTCGTACCTATGTACTTTAAGGAATCCAGTGTTGAATGATTGTCAGCTGGAACATTCTTCAGTAACATGCTGGGAAGGAATAGTAACCCTCAAGTATCTTCGCATAATGGGAGAGAAGGAGAATCGGTCACTGTAACGATTTTCACCCTTGCTCTATTCTGTTCCTGACGCATAGATCATCTTTCCCATTTGCCAGACCGTCGAATATAATGAAGATCAACAGGAGGATAGTTCAGAGAGTCTAGCAAGTACATCAATTCCTAGTATTACCCAGATGATTTCAGACATTAGCATAAAGATTTCATGTCGTAATAGATGTACTTTGAGGGAATCAATGTTGATGCATAGTGTCAGATGACTGAAAACTTCTTCCACAAGCCTGGGAAGGAGATAGTGCTGTCAAAAATATGTTTGGCTACTGGCGAGAGAAGAGGAAATCGGTCACTCTGTAGGATTCACTACTTGCTCTAGTCTTTGCCTGAGACAAGATCACAAGGTGCCTCCCACTTTCCAGAATGCGGATATAAATGAAAAGCATTCCAAGGAACAACCTCATGAGTCCATAAGTACACATCCTATTATATCCACGATCGCTCAGCATTGGCATAGCAGATTCCATGTGTCGTACTATGTACTTTGAGGAATCTCTGTTTATGATTGTCAGCTGATAATAATTCTCCACAAGCCTGGAAGGATTAGTCCCTTCAAGGTATCAGTTGGCTACTGGCGTGAGCAAGAGGAATCGGTCTGTAGATATCACCGCTTAGCTCTAGTCTTTGGCCTGTGCAAGATCATCTGCCTTTTCCCAGAAGTCGCTATAATGAAAGATTCCATAGGACAATTAGTAAGGTCTAAGTATCGTATCAACCTAGTGATCTCCCAGATGGTTCAGAGCATTAGCAATAGAGGATTACCGTCGAGCCTAGCGTATTGGAGATGGTTTTTCGCGTATTGAATATTCGCGTAACTTTGACCGTGGAAAATTGTGGATGTGATGGTTCGAAGACGCACGGATACGAGAATGTCTCTCCTTTCTCTCTCTACCACCTCGGATGCTTCGAACAAACTGCGTGTGAAAAATCTCGCGCACCTCTTCGGTCGTCAGCTCACTACGTCGCCAAAAGTGACTTAAATCGTGCATCATTCAGTAGGCGAAGCCCACCTGTGAGAATGGTTAGCTATCGCCTCGCCTTTCATCACAATAGGGCGGGTTCAAACCCAATTTTACGACCAAAACACGAAAAGTATTCAGCGGGTGGTAGGAATAATCTGAGGGTTTAAGCTTCCTATGAGTGGGTTTCATTGAAATGTGATAACTGCCGTTTCGAACTCGCTATAAAAGAGGAGGTCCCTTGTATTGGAGCTTACATAGATCGCCTCAGTGAAAAGGAGAAAGTTCAACGATCTTTGGTATACACGGTACCTGAATAGTACTAAGTAAGCTTGAAAATACCGGGGCTGCAACTATACTACCTAACCTAGTAGCGGGGTTAAGAGAGGCTCTCAGTATTACTCAAGGACTTAACCGTTCCTGTCTAGGTTATACATTGGCCCTCTGATTGATGATTCCGTTTGTTGCTCCGTCGCTACCATAGACTAATTCTAGATTCAGGTTAGCACAACCGGCGTCCACACGCTCCTCTACGAATACCTGCCGCTATCCGCGGATGTTGGGCCTTGCTTGGACGAATTCAACCAATGGGTTTTGAAGCGAGCGGGCTCGCTCCGTTGATTATGCCTCGGGATACACAGCATCTCTGAGCCCGTGAACACAGGTAAGAGAGGCAGGAGCTCACTGAAGTGGGATGTATCTTTTGAAGCCTTCCCAGTGGCTTTCTTTTGGTTGAATAAACGTCCGGCGTTCAGAGGCTATGAAATCGGAGGGTCGGTTAATGGTGAGAATTATGGGAAGGTGGTCTAATCCAGATGAAATGACGGGTTGCCACGTAGTCATTTTCAGACCAGGGCGCTAAAGATATATCTGGCGAACATGCTGCAATCACCATAATTCACGTGGGCCTCTTCGTTCACCGTGCAAAATGAACTGTCATCTCTGCTCTGTCAAAGCTTCCTCTCTTGATTACCAGGAGAGAATACAAAGTTCATGATGGGCATTAAAGTCTTCTAGAACCATTCGGTTATGCCCACAACAGCCACATCAATGTTTGGCTATATCGGAGCAAGCTACCAACGGTATATAACATTGTATAGCTCTATCTCGGCAGCCCAGACTTAAGGCTACCTCCCTACATTCATATACGGGTCACTAGTATCGCACAAGCGTGTAGGTCTATACTTGCGTCG
>PGFW01020081.1:35287-48614 GCA_003123925.1 Haematobia irritans
ATTAGAATTTAAATTTCCTTCTCTTTTGAATGGCTTGAATTGTCTGTGTAGGACTCATCTTCCATTTGCCCTTTTGACACCAGTTACAAATTACAGAAAGAACTTCATGTTCCATTCATGTCATCGCATATGTAACTGACATAATTTACTATATATAAATTTGAATGTTATATGATGTCTTCATCTACACTGAGCAAAAAACAAAACTGGGTAAGACTATTGTACAAAACATTTTTTGTAGAACTATTCAAGTTTGCTTCCGAAATTGCACAGATCTTTGTAATTTGAGCAAAAATTTTCGCGCAACATAGTCCTCTTAAAAGTTCTGCACCAAAACACAGCTTCAAATCCATTAATGAGATGGCTGAAGCAGTTTTGAGCAGTTAGTTCACCTAATATTAGCTAGCTTTGTGCAGGGGCGTGCGAGGGTATGGCTTCCCATATTCACTGAAAAGAGTAACCAACACAAATTTCTTAGAAGTAATGAAATTTTATTTAAAAGAAACTCCTTGGGTTTGCTTTAAAAGATTTTCATTAAATTAGGATATGAAATTTGTGTCCGTCCTTTGAAGGTATATATGACTTTTGTCCTTTTTTGAAGTAAATTTAAATAAATTAGAAAATGTACTTTAAACTAAATGTGATATTGAATTCTTAGGATTTAAAGATAAAACCGCTTCAAATATTAGGAAAATATTTATTATTGAGGAGTTTGCATCTTTTGACAAAGATATTCGCCTTTTTTTTGACCAGCATTTTTGATAAGAGCATAAATTATAAAGTTTTTACCCTTAAAAGAAAAACTTCTGTTTTTTATCAAAAAAATTTCGCCTTTCATGTCCTATGTCAAGTCCGAGTAAAAATTCATTGCAAACGATCCAATTTGCACTACTCCCGGATCAAAGGATGAAGACCCAAACTACTTTTTTGGAAGCTATTTTTATGCTTAGAATTATAAATATGCTCCGCTAAACTGCCATCTCACACTGTTAAGATTTATGGCGGAAATCTTATTAATAGTTACACCAAACATCAACATGCCCGGTTCGACACATTTTTCTGTCTACTACACTAAAGATTTTGGTTAATTGATTTCCTGAGCCAAAGAAAAAAATGAGAACTGAGGTTAGGATACTTTTTTTGGAAAATATTTCTCCTTTTAAAATTTGAAGTTTTGGCGTACTGAATTTAGGGAAACAAATTTTAATTTATTCGTTCTAGTTTTAGCCTTTTTCTTCGATGAGGCTATCAAAGTCGATAAACACGTATTAATGGACAACATACATTTCCAAATTCAGACTCGACTTTCAAGTAGGGAAATTATGCTATGTTTTCAAGTTAAAACACAGTTTCTTTAAAACAAAGTTTTTTGGAAATTTTGATGGAATGAATTTTTTGCGTTTGACTTTTCCATTTGAATTTGAAAAATGTTTACTGAATAATTAAGTCAAGTTGGCCTTATTTATCCTTTTCCAAGAACATGTATTTAAAGATTCCATTATTTAAGTTAATTCAACCTAACTATAAGGGACAAAAAGACTACATATGAAAAGTTTATCTGAAAAAGATACAATTGAAAGTTTATGAAAAACAACTTTATATCAGAGAACTGCGTCTTCTATTGCTAAGCAAAATTTCGTCATTGTATTTTAGGGATATGGAATCTTTGGCCTCTTCGACAAAATTTTTTTCAGTGTAACGAATTTAACGTTAAGCTCAAAATTAAATAGAGTCACGATAGCTTTTATGATTCTTATAGTTTTCAATAATTTTTTTATGGTAATAAAAATTGACACTTCCCAATGTTGAAAAGAATAAATAATTTTTAAGAGTGCCAAAAAAATCGATGTTTCAAACATTTTGACAAAGTTAAAGCAGTGGACATTTTTCTCGATTACATTCTCAAAATTTCTGCGCGCCTTTATTGTGAAACAAATATAGCTGCATACGTTTGAAGGCTTTAGAGATACAAAGAGGGAATTTTGAATGAGAATGGCTTTGAAAATCTCGGGTACGTCCCAAATTCTTTTCATTTTTGTCTACGTTTTCAAAAGAACACTCTTGATCTTTTGATACAAGAAATACATTAAATGGTAGACGGATAGACAGAGAGGTTTAAATCGATTCTGGAGGTGATATTTTAAGCGGACTAATACTGCAACATAAACTTTTTCAGAGCATTTGCCTTAATCATTCATCCTAAACCCTCTAGAAGTGCAATTTTTTGGAGCTTTATGATCAACAAAAGCAAGAAAATGGAAACAAGAAAAAATATACGGCACAATCCAGTATATGCTGCTAAGTCTCTTCGTAATTTTAACAAAGTTTTGTTTTTATTTTAGCCGTTTTTTTATACCTGCGCCACACTGTTGGAAGCAGGGTTATTATAAGTAAGCAACACCCAGAAGGAGACGAGATGGACCTATGGTCTGTCTTTGGCAATAATGCTCAGGGTGGGCTCCTGAGTCGATCTGAAGCCATTGCCGTCTGTCTCGTCCGTCCGTCTGTCCTTGAGAACACATTTTTCGGTTGATCAAGTCTAGGTCGCATTTAAGTCCAATCGCTTCAAATTTGGCACAAGCTTCCTTGTTTTGGTTGGGTCAGGAATAGGACCCTATTGATTTTGGCAAGAATCGGTTTAGATTTAGATATAGCTTCCCGATATATATCTTTAGCCCGATTATGCACTTTATTAATGGACCCATAAGCCAGAGTTTTATCCTGATTTTGTTTGAAAATTTGCCACCAGGAGAACAATAAGTTTACTATAGTCAGGTGTTGCTAAATTTTATTGAAATCGGTTCGCGATTTTATGATATAGCTCCCATATATATCTTTCGCCCCGATTTTCCGGTCATATGACCACAGAGTTCAAAGTTGTAGTCCGATTTTACGTGAAAATTTTTGCACATTTGGAGTAGAAACTAAAATACTAGTATGCATGTCAAATTTGGTTGAAATCGGTTTCAGATTTTATTATAGCTTCACATATATATGCTCTTTTTCGATTTGGGCAAAATTTACCAAAATAACCAAATTTTTTTTCTTGTTTAAATCGCCACTGCTAAAGTCGATTATGGCTTTCGATTGGTTTCAGATTAAAATGTTATCCCATATTTATTTTTACTACATTAGTGTACCATCCCAGGGCATTAGCGACTTTAATATTAAGTCTAAAGATTATTAAATTTTGTTCAGATGGATGTCAGATTTAAATGTATATTATTTGGGACATTAAACCTTTATTATATACCACCCAAATCATTTGACGGCATTTCATATAGTATCGAAAATGTGGATTTTCTACAAAGTGGTGCAGGGTATAATATAGGTCGCCCCACCCGATTTAAACTTTTCCTTACTTGTTATTGTCTGTATGTGTTTTTACTAAAAGCTGCCCCTTTACTATCAAGAAATAATTAAGTATTATTTTATTTCTCCGTGTAATAAAAAATCAGTATATGTAATTTGTAATGTATGAATACTTTTTAATCCTTTTTTATATTCAGCGCGGTCTTGTGGTTCCTACGCGGAACCTTCGTATATCAGGACATACCAACATGCTAAAATTGCTACTTGCAAATTTTCCCTTTTCCGTTTCCTCTTGTGGTATCAGTTTCTTCCGTTTCCGTTTCCCTACTTTGCCATCATCTTTCATCGTCTATTGTATTGGTTTCGTATGAACAAGACTGATAATAGTCTTCTAGCCTTTACAAGGAGTGGTTTGTAGAGTTAAATGTTAATTGACTCCGGTTGGTACACGTTGTTCCAACACGTTTTCTTGTTCTGTCGTAGTCGCGTCTGATCGACGACTATGGTTCGTCGATTACTATCGCCATTACCCCTTTCAAATCGTTGACTTTTGAAAAGTGACTGCTATAATGATTGTGTTTAGTCCTGGCTGTTTGCCGATACTACAACAACCAATGCCATTTGTGTGGATGCGGGGACGAGCGAAATAAGATTTCTGCCTTTTGTCTTTATTTAATTAATTTAAAGCTTCATTTATTTTCAATTTTATATAGTTCTCTGTATACTCGCTTTCATTTCTCGCCATTAAAGATTTCATGGCATAATATGAGATTTACTTTAAAACTGATTTTGCCACACACAGTGGATGGAATCATTCAACATTAAGGTATCATCAATGATAAAAAAACAAAATGAAAACGGAAAACGGAAACAAGTGGAATAGGAAAATCGATAAAGAAATAGATATATTTTATATGGAAGTTATAGATGCCTATTAAAAAAAACAAGTAAGTAAAGTAGATAAGTCGGGCGGGGCCGACTATATCATACCTAAACCACCCTTACTGAATTAGTAATCTGAAACATTTTGTGTGGTTAACATTGGAGAAGATAAACCGCACGTTGTATATTTAAGAAAATTAAGGGGAAAATTAATGGGTGCTTGTTCTCAATCTGACTATAGCTTCATAGTAAATTTTGCCAAGGAAAAATATTCGCAGGTTTACCTACGAGGACAAAAAAAGTTCCCCTTACTTCCCATACAATTTTTCCTAAAATATTTTTTTCGTTAAATTTGGAAAAAAAAATTACAAAACAAAAATGTTCTCATGTACTTTTATTATCTTAAAACATGAATATGCAACGATATATTAACTTTTAGAAATATAAATTTGTAATTGGCCAACACGGTTGCCCACAGTTGGTAGAATTCTACCCAAAATAGGTATTTTTTTTTGTTAAATCTATATAAAAATAAAATTTTTGACAATAAATTCTATTAGAAATATACATTTTAGAGAGAAAAATTTCCATAGAAATTATAATTTTGAGAAAAATTTTTATAGAAATACTTTGAAAAAATTTCTATATAAATACAATTGATAAAATTTCTATAGAAATAAAATGGTTGAAAAAAAATTTTCTACAGAATAAAGTTCTTTGATAAAAATTTCTAATAGAAATATTTGTTTCGTAGAGTTTTGTGGTAATCTTTAAAAATTTTGTTAGATTTTTAGCACGAGTGGTAAGCTGTTGTACCACACATTGTTAAGATCAAGAGCCTTGCCCGGCCTTCTAAATTTCCTCTACTAGAGCACAAAATGTAAACAATTATTACAAATTGTGGATTGAGTGAAAATGCCCCTACAATTTGTGGGCCTACGTCCTACAGACGTAAATATTTAGAAAAAACCTAATATAGGGGAATTTCCCCTACTTCTCGCAACACTGGCTGTAGTTGATATTGCACCTACGGAGTTAGTATGCCACTAATATTGAGCCCATTATTAAAAAAGAGAAAATCGCTCAATTAGTGTGGGTAATAAATCCAAATTTGTAAAAATCGAACAAAATTCTTATGTAAGAGCTACAAGTACGTATAAGATAATTGATCGGCCAGTATCATCAAAATTGAAATTTGAGTAACATGGTTAATAAAAATAAGAGTTTACTTATGGCCAAATTTAGGGAAAAATTCGAGCGATGCATTATATATGGAAGCCCTATATTTAATCTTAACCAAATTTGCCATAATATTTTGCGGCGGGAGTTTATTAATACCACAAAGGTACCTTGTTGCAAAGATTTTGGTTAAGATCAGTTAAGAAATGAGGCCTGTATGGTCAAACATAAAGTTATTAGGGTGCGAATTTTCAAAATCGGTTTGATACATATATGGGAGCTATATCTACATCTTGAACCCGATTTCGATTGAAATTTTGCAATATTAGTTAGTACTATAGAGGACTGGATCTTAGCCAACTTTTTAGTAAGATCGGATTTAAATACATAAGGGTTCTATGGCAAATTTGGGAAAATCGGGCTATACATATATATAGAAGCTATATATTTAAATCTGAACCGATTTCGATGTGAAATTTGCACATATAGTCTAGTTGCTATGAAGATTATATTTAACCAACTTTGAGTAAGATTCGGTTTTGATAAATTAAGGGTTTTATGGGCCAAATTTTAGAAAAATCGGTGCGGTACATATATTATGGGAGCTATAGCTAAATCTGAACCGATTTCGATGATTTTTTGCACATATAGTTAGTGCTATTAGAAGATTATAATTTAACCACTTTGAAGTAAGAATCCGTGTTGAATTAAATAAAAGGGTTTTGTTGCCAAATTTTTTGCGGAAAATCCGGGCGATACATATATATTGGAGAAGCTATGTCTAAAATCTGATCCGATTTGGATGAAATTTTGCAAGGGACTTGAAGGGCGATGGGAAAAGGATTACCTTTTTTGCCCAATTTTGGTGACGATCCCTTCGAAAAAAGGCCAAAACGTTGACCCCATTTGTCGAAAATCGGTGCTGATACATTATCATACTGGGAGCTATATCTACGAATTTGATCAATTCTTCCAATTCAATAGCGTTCGTCTTGTGCCCAAAAAACCTGCCTGCTACCAAATTTCCATCAAAATCGGTATAAATAATTGCGACCGGAATCCTTGTGAACAACAAATACATGGACAGACGGACGGCACGGACGGACACCAAGCGCATAGATCGAACTCAGGAGGTTGATTTTTTGAGTCGATCGCCGTATATATTTTAAATGGGGTCTAAAAATCTATATTTCTGGTAGCACATTTTTTGGCCGATCAAACTTATTATACCCTTGACCACTATGTTGGTTTTTAGGTATAAAACGAGGCATTTTTATATTTTTTAGATCACACTTGAAAAAAATAGGACCCCTCGCAAAGATTTGGTCTATTTCACTAATTATTTTGGTATTGATTCCGAACCACAAAGTGGAGAATTGAAGTTAAGGAAATATTTAATGAATTAGTTTGGGCATTTGATTATACGAAAACAATGTTTAATTTATATCGTTTTTATTCAGCTTTTTTTTCATGGTTCTATCAGAGTACTTGAACGGCAACTTCAAAATTTCCAAATTCGGACACGATGCAAGTAGAATTATGCTTTGTTGAAGTAGAAAAAGTCTTTAAAATGAGTGTTTGAAAAAACCATTGTTAAAGCGATTTTTTGCCTTTATTATCAAGACGAACTTCAACAATTTAACGACTATATATTTTAAAGAATTTTTTCAAAATTTTTAAAGCCAAGTTGAACCTTACTCAAAACACAAATTGGTTCATTTTAGTATACCGTCATTATAAGTCGAATACTAACTATAACGACAAAACGACTTCATTGAAAAGTTTATCAGACTTCTTTAGGAAAACTATCAAGAAATCGAAATTATTGCATTCGTATTTAAGGACATGAAATTCTCACGAAGTATTTTTTTTTAGAGCAATTATGTGCAATCTATATACCTTAAGATACAGCGCAAAGGAGCATTTGTCTCTAAAATGGAACGTCAGGTTAGTCTTGGTACCTGAAACAAACATTAACCTATACGAGGTTGTTTCATTCTTGCTATAAAAGTTTGATTTTTTTTGTAGTATTATAAACAAAAATAAAATTTAAAAGAGAATTGGTCTAAAAGTCCTGAAGTGCATTTTTATGCTTCTTTTGGCTCAGAATCAATACCAAAGCCCATTAGTGTTAACGAAGAAACCTAGGACTTTCGCAATATTTCTCTTACAGTGCAAAAAAAATCTAGCGTTTTGGTTGTTTCAAATTTTCCTCAAGATCTTCTTTCAATGTGAACCATAAACTTTATGAGCATTTTGTAAGGCATCAAATCTAGTTACCAGAGAAAGTACAGAATTCTTTGCGTAATTCTCCCTTGAAACACTGTTCCATTGCGTTTAGCATTTTTAATGCTGTTTTTCATAATAATAATGTCTAAGCATTAGTCTACGATAAACTTTTGACAATTCCGTAAAACCCAACGACTCATATTTGAAAAAGGACATGGAACATAACATACGAACGTATTCGCATGCACAACCCTAGAGCCGATACATTTGCTCCATCGCAATGTGGTAGCCCGTGCAGTCGGTTGTAGCCAATAGATTTTTCAGACGCATTACCTTTCTTTCTTGTTCTACTTTTCTGTCTAAGGTGTCTTCGCCTAGCTGATGTTAGCAATGCTACCAACCTCTGACTTTGGTACAGATTGTAAAAGTAAATTCCTTTCCCAAGAGATGAGCTGCAGGTGGTTGGTGCATGTTGATGATGGACGACGGCAACGCACCTTTCCACTAACCAAGTTCTGGATATGTTGTCCGTTTTTCCAGCAACTGCCTTTAAGTGCTTCTTTGGCATCGTTTGGAAAAAGAGTAGAGAGCAGAAGACGATACGTGTGAGCTGGTTTTCAAGTTTGTTGAAATTCTTTACAAATTTCCCATCATCGAGCATTGTATTTAAGGTCCGAAATATTAAAGCCAACCTCATTTTAACTTAAAGGACCAAGGGTCGGAAAAAACTCATGCAACTAAAGGAATAGGTTTGTAGGATGCTGGCCCAGTCTATTGATAATAATGGTTGTTATTAATAATTACGTTAATTATAAACTGAGTTTTTATGTGTTTATGTGGCGATGACTGCTTGCTGTCTGACGGTCATTCATTCGTTCCTTCATTCATTTGGCTCAGAGTTAATGAGGGTGATTATGGTACCAGTATTTCTTGGCTTAATTTACGCTTCATCTCACTTTTGCAGCATTCATTCATTTACGACGCAAATGTTGCTCGTCGTATTACCCAAGAACCCCAAGAACAACCAGCATTCACCAACACGTTACTTGAGTATTCTTTGCAAGGATCCTGCCAATGAGAAGGAAAACTTTTTGTAAAGTGTTAAATAATCAATTACCAATTTAAAAGAAGTTTTATCAAACTTTAACATAGTTTCGAATTGCCTGTCGTAAACCCTTCTTTGGTTTGGTTGGAGTTTTTGCTGTTGTTTATGCCTTAATGATGGCAGCGCATTTGAATTGTCTTTGAGAAAAGGTATTTTTCGAATGATTTTTCCATCGCTGGGAATTTTGCATATATTTGATTAGGTATTTTTTTTAGATTTTAGGAAGCTAGACTTGTTGTTTTGGTGTTCAAAGGGATTGGATAATAAAACTACTTCGCTACTGACCGCCCCAAAAAAATCAAATTAATTGAAAGTGGGACATCATAGCGTTAGAAGAATTATATTTGGAACACCGCCAAAGATTGATGTTCAACCCAGTTTCGACAGGAACGGAGCAAAAAAATTTTGGCCCTTCAAGTAATGCTGTATAATTATTTTTTAAAGAATTTTAAAGCCTCTATTCTTTACAGATTTGCGAGCCCTAAGGAACGGACCTCATGAAAATGAACCCTAAACTCTAAATGAAGTGGAATCACCAAAAAATTATATGGAAAGAAATAAATCGAAATTTTTATGTGGTTTTAGGGTATAACTTTCATAATTCTTTTGGAGGACCACCGTGGTGCAATGGTTAGGCATGCGCGCCTTGCATACACAAGGTCGTGGTTCCGATTCCTGCTTCGACCGAACACCAAAAAGTTTTTTCGAGCGTGGCATTGTCCCACCTCAGTAATGGCCGCGTGACATTTTTTGAGGTTTTTCAAAGCTTCCTTTCTAAAGTGGTTTCCACTGCAATGTTGGAAGGCGTTCGGACTCGGCTATAAAAAGAAGGTCCCTTTGAGCTTAACATAGAATCGGGCAGCACTCAGTGATGAGAGAGAAGATTCACCAAAGTGGTAACACAATGACTAGAATAGTCAAGTGGCGTCTGATTAAATCGGCTGCCACCTAAATTCGAACCTAACCTATGACTTTTTGGGGGACGTTTGCTATCATGAAAATAAATGCCAATATTTCAAATAAAAAAACTGATCGGGATTCACACTTTTCCCTTATGAACGAAGTTTAGAACAATAAAAAAAATTCAGAAAAATTCGCCTTCTATGTTAAGCAAAATTCGCATTCTGTTCTTAAGGACAATAAATTTTTTGGGCCTCACGGACAATATTTTTTTAAGTTACATGGGTGACCGCCAACTAGTCCCACATAAAGGGTGATACGGTCAAAATTTTTGTGTGAAGGGAAACGCGTGTAAATCGGTGAAAATCGTTTTATTTAAAAAATCAAATTAAATTTTCTTTTTTCAAGTCCAAATTAGTTAAAATTCAGAAAAATATTCAGTTAGGCTTTCGCTTTTCCAAATCCGATATTGCCGGGCCTCACCGCCTTGACACCTGGCATCAGATTTTGTACAGCTACCTTTGTCCACTTTCTTCGCCGCAGAAAGCCAGTTTGCCATGAACTGCTTGCTCGTCCTTAGCAGTTTTTTGTCTTCTTTAGGTTCCGCCTTGACAATAGGCCAGTATTTCTCAATTGGGCGGGAGCTCTGGCGTGTTGGGAGGGTTCTTGTCCTTTGGAACTACCTGCACGTTGTTGGCGCGTACCACATCCATGGCCTTTTACCGTAATTGCAAGATGCCCAAAATCCGGCCAAACAGCTACGGAACCCGTGTTTTCTTCAGGAAAGGCCAGCCAGACGTTTTATTCAAACACTTCTTTACGTAAATTTCTTGTTTGACAGTCCCGGAAGCTATGAAAATGCTGCTTTTCAAGCCACTGTACAGATGGCTTGCCAAATCAGATATTTCTTTGCGAACTTTGACAGTTTTTATGTGCTTTGAAAATTATCTGCTACTTTTCCCCTTTCCTTTTGCCGTATAATACTCCTGTACACAGAAGTCTGCTTGTAGTCGGGCTTTGACGTAGGTTTTCGTCGTCCATTACCACGCCAGTCAAACTTCGTCTAGCATCGTCGTGCTACAGCTTCCGGGAACGCGCTATTGGCCGTCGCGTATTTTGTTTATCCATCGCGAATTTGGAATCACTACCTTCTTGAAGTCGATAGATCTGGCTCGTTTTTTGGCTCGATACCACGGTTGGTAGACGATACACCCAGAACTTATTGCGCATCTCGGAGAGAGAGTTTAGGGTTTTCGCTTTGAAAACTACCAGGCAACTCTCTTTGTTCGTCATCAACGGCTTCCGGGTTTTCGATTTCCCCCCGATCCAGACTTCCTGGCTGTCGACCAAACGTTCCCCAAACACTTAATTACATTTGTAAACGGTTTGATTTGGCATTTTTTAGCGATTTTGTTCAGCCTTTGGTAGCGAGCTAGCTTCGGATTTTTCGCGCATGGCGCGAGCAAAATTTTGATACGCTTGCTCTTCTTTGCTTGGACGGCATTTTGACAACTGAATAGTGAAATTCCCAAAAGTCAAAATTAGGAGCAACATTCTACACACACACTTCAAATGAGGGGTTGTATCAGGTTTTTTAAAATGCAAAATTGAAAGAAATACCGTTCAAGTTTATATTGACCAAATTTTTGACCAGTATCACCCTTTATTCCTTTTTGATATTTACATTTTTGCCAATTTTTTAAATCTGTAGGATATTGTTTGATGAGATTAAGAAACGCCCGTCGGGCCCGTAAGGTTTCAAAAACAAACTGTGGCATAGCAATTCGTATTTTAAAGATAAACCTTGAAGATGGTGTTACCATAGCCAACATTACATGACAAGAGAGCAACTATCTGATTATCGATGAGAGGATTGCCAAAATAAATCACCCCTTATTGCATTGAACTAAGGAATTTCTTGCAAATATCTTACCACAATAAATAGAAACAGGAAAATGGACAGACAAAGGATTTTCTACAAATTGATTATAGAAATCCTTTGAAATGTTTACTCATGACTTACAATCAATGATGTTGTAATGGGGTTGCCACACATTAGGGGGGGGCCCACATCTCCAGAAACTACGCAAGCAGATTTTAGTTAAGATTGCCTTTTGAATTATTATACAAAGTAATAAAGTTTTTATATATTTTTGTTTTTTTATTTTTTAAATAAGAAAGAATTTAATTTCAATGCGAATTTGAAGATAGTGGGCTACATGGAAAATTGCAATGCTTTAACAGATTGCATTTAAAAAATAACAAAACAAACCTGATAAAGAAATTTTTGAAGTTTGGAAAAACAAGCTAATGGCTAAATCGGAATAACAACTCATTTAAAATATATTTGATTTAAGGATGGACCACGCTGCGGCTTAATTTTTCAACTCTGTCGAATATTCAGTTTTATACCTACATTCCAAAAAAATGGAATAAAAAATACAGAAAACATAATTAATAAATTTGAATTCTTTATTAAAGATAACACTAGTCTACAAATTAAAATTTTTTCATGCTTACATTTATGAGAGTGTGATTTTTTCCCTATATATTTTGATTTGCTGAATTCGAAAAAAAAATATTTTATTTGGAACAGTTATTGAGATAACATTATTTTTAGTTTTTCGCTTTTTTCACTAAACAAAATATATCCTCGAAGTTTCGGGCACAATTTTTTAAACACACATATATTTTAAGTGCAAAATGTAATGTTCCCAAACCCAGCATTAAATTTCTGTCTGTTAGAGATATACGGATATTTATTGTTTACGACAAGAATGTTATTCATAAAAATAATATGTGTGGAATGTAAACATAGTTAAATTTACAAACTTTCGAGTAAATCATACAAAGCTGGTGATACTGCGTCAAATTTGGTCCATATAAACCTTGACGTATTTTTCTTTCAATTTTTGCATTTAAAAAAACCTCAACACCTCATTTTGAAGGAGTGTGTGCGTAGAAATGTTGCTCCTATTTTTGACTTTTGGATTCACTCTTCAGGTTGTCAAAATTGCCGATACCAAGCAAGAAGAGAAGCGTATCAAAATTTTGCTCGCGCATCGCGAAAATCGAGCTACTCCGCACGCAAAGCTGGCACAAAATCGCTAAAAGTCTGCCAAATGTCAACCGTTACAAATGTAATTAAAGTGTATTTGGGGAACGTTTGTCCGACAGCCCAGGAAGTCTGGATCGGGGGGAATTCGAAAACCGGAAGCCGCTGAGACGACAAAGAGAGTCGCCGGTAGTTTCAAAAGCGGAAACTCTAACCTCTCTCTCTGAGATGCCGCAAAATTAAGCTGGGTTTGCTATCGTCATTACAAACCGTTGGCCCCCAATTTTCTTCCTTCTCTTCTAAGAACTCATGTTCCATCATGTCATCGCATATGTAACTGACATAATTTACTATATATAAATGGAAATGTATATATGTCTTCATCTACACTGAGCAAAAACAAAACTGGGTAAGGACTATTGTACCAAAACATTTTTGTAGAACTATTCAATGTTTGTCCGAAATTGCACAGATCTTTGTAATTTGAGCAAAAAATTTCGGCAACATAGTCCTCTTAAAAGTTCTGCACCAAACACAGCTTCAAATCCATTAATGAGATGGCTGAGCAGTTGAGCAGTTAGTCACCTAATATTAGTAGCTTGTCGCAGGGGCGTGCGAGGGTATGGCTTCCCATATTCACTGAAAAGAGTAACCAACACAAATTT
>PGFW01020083.1:13096-26426 GCA_003123925.1 Haematobia irritans
ATTAAAACAATTCAGTCATTAGAGCGAAATATATATGATGAAGTTCAATTAAAATTTTAATACCTAATAATTAAAAAAAATTCATTAGGCGGGTACTTAGGTATTTCAATGATCGTATCGACGTAAATTTACCAACAATATTATTGTACAACATTAAAGACGGGAAAGCCGATCGATTGTCTGAATATCAATGTCAAAGATAGAAAAAAATAATTGAGCCCAATTATGTTCCAGAGTTGTTACTGTTTTAACTGTCGGCAATTTATTTTTCAATTAAGGTTATGATTAAAAAATTAAGATTCAATTGTTCTAAAGGGTGATTCTTTGAGCCCCCTTTGTTTTCTTTTAGGAATTTTATGCATGTATATTTGGGACAGATCACGTGGGATTTTCAGCACATGGTGTCAAAGAGAAGAGCATGTTCAGATATGATGTTCTTTGACATTTATCATGAATAGACTTACGATCCTGCCACAAGTTCGATTTTCGTGATTATGGGTCTCTATAGAAAGATGCCAAAGAATATCTCGCTTTATTTAATATCGTCGACAAATTTTGTAAGATCGATGACGCTCATTCTGTTGATGCTTACGTAATACGCAAAATTGCCCTGATTTGGAGTTGAAGAGCACCAGAGAGCGTTTCAAGAATGCCAATGCATCCGAATAAGTAATGAATGATTTGGAATGTGGTTGTACTGCTCGGTGGAATCATTGGACCGATATTTTTTCAAAGCAATGCAGTTGGACGCAACGAATTACGGCGTGAATGGGGATCGCTATCGTTCTTTTCGTATGCCTACAAATCTTTTTGGTCTGCCCAAAAAATGGAGAACTGAACTTGAGTGAATGTAGGTTCAACAGATAAGGCTCTACATGCACAGCTCCGGATCTTATGGGCATTTTAGGGAAACTTCGGAGAACAATTTATCCAAGATGAATGTGACCGTTGTATAGATTTGGAATCGCACCAATATCTGGAGTCTTGAGCTTAACTATTTTTTGGTGGCTAGATCAAGTCTAAAGTCGTTACAGAAATAACAGCAAACTATTCCAGGTTTGGAAGAGCAACATTTCCGAAGAATACTCGGGCTATTCGGGCAAGATGCTCGAAAAAGTTGCCCAAAATTGGGACTCTGCGAATGGACGCAACCTAAAGACGCAGCCGCGTGTCAACATTTAAATGAAATTATCTTCAAAAAGTAAAATGTCAATGGCATTCTAAACGTTTCAAATAAAAGAACGATGAAGATTTCGAATAGATATTTATGCGTTTTTGTTAAAAAAAAGTATCAATAAGCTCCTTAAATAATCACCTTATTAATATTTTGTTTCAATTAAAAAATTTGTTGAATCAATTAAATTTTTAATTGAAATATTTTATACTAAGTTCTTTTTACTGTTTCAACGTTCTGGCAAATTTATTTTCTCAATCCAAAAAATTTTAATTTAATTGCTGATTTTTATTTTGACAACAAAAAAAATATTAGAAAAAACTCTTTAATTTCCAAACGGAAATTATTATATTTAAATCCGACATCAAGTAATTTCAATTATTTGGCGCAATTATAATTTATTCAAATAATTAATGTTATTGATTAAAAAATTAATTGAAATTTAAAGAAGCACTTAATTTTCGTAATCCAAACCAAGAATCAATAAAAAATAAATTAATTCAAATATCAATGTTTTTTAATCAATAACAAAATCAATCAATATAAATTATTTGAAGCTAATCAAAATCTTTAATTGGACCAAATTATTTTTATTGCTCTGAACATAAAAAATGTTCTCTGATTCAATCACACATAGTATGGATTTCTTATATCTCATTTCATGTGTTGTAGTTATCCATAGACTTAACACCAATGTACCAGAATTTCAGCCGGAATCGATGAAATTGGGTGTTCTCTTAGAGGCCTCACAAGCCAAATCGGAGGATCGGTTTTATATGGGGCTATATATAATTATGGACCGAATTGTCGACCAGGGTTGTTGGAGACCACATTACTTTATCTAATAATTATCAGCCGGAATCAGAGAATGAAATTTGCCTTTCTTTATAGCTCGCAAGCCAAATCGGTGGGATCGGGTTCTATAGGGCTACTATATAATTATGGATCGGCATGTGGACCAATTTTTGCACGGTTTTTAGAAGCCATTATACTAACCACTATGTACAAATTCATCCTGATCGGATGAAATTTTGTTTTTAATTAAATAATTAATTGAATCAATTAATTTTTGTATAGAATATTATTTTATAATTCAATTGAGGATTTTATTGAAAACGTGTTTTTTCTGTGTACCCTGGGAAGAGGGAGGGAGGCAAGGAATTCTTAACAAACTTTGGATAAAAAATTTCTTATGTTTTTTTTTCTTTTTTTATTTCTCTTTTTTTCTTTTTAACAACTCAACAAAATTCCTTCTATTATCCTGAATTCAAAAAAAAAAAAAAAACATAACTTACTCCGTAACCTGGAAACGCCAATTCCTAATGTTTTTATGCCAACCAATAATACCAAAAAACTACTACCACTACACCTGTGCTCCTTCAAACTTCTACTACTATTACACCAAAATAACTTAACCAACCAACCAACACCATCACTATCAACACCACACAACACAGAGTACAACGATAATCCCCTCTACTCTTTAGGCAAACAAAAGAAAGCCAATGCTAATAAAACACCCCACAATAATGATACAGATCACCATCGGCAACAGCAGCAGCAGCAGCATCATTATCATCACCAGCAGGAAAACGATCGAGGCACTGAAACCACCACCAATGCTCTGGAGGATCGTTTAAAAAGTAATGGATCCCATAGGGATTATCATCAGGCCACTGCTATGGAAATATTTGCCGCCAAGCGTAGTGAAAAGAAACGCAATAAGAGTCTTAAAAAATCCAAATCTCATAATGCTTCAAATGGTACGGCCACTAGTAATGGAACTGCTATAATATCTTCTTCCTCACCTGCCATAATTGTTGCTGGAGGTAATTTATCGACAAATGCTTCGCTGGAATCATCTGAGGGTTCACGTAAACATCATAAACATAAGAAACGTAAGAAACATAAGAAACACCGTAAGAATCTTATGGAGATTGGTATTGTTTCGGAAATGGATAAGAAATCGTTTAGTCCCACATCCACATCAACATCAACATTTGGCAATAAAAATGTACGCACAATCAAGGAAGCTGGACAATCGGTAAAGATTGGACAACATTCTCATTCTAATGAAAAAAGGCAAAAGCATCATCATCACCATCATCGTCATTCCCAGATCTATGAAGGAGACCAAAATGATGGAGAAGAGGAGGTAAGCTTAAAGATTTCTGATAAACAATTAAAAGAAATCAATAATAATTTAATTTTATTTTCCAGAAGCTTAACATTGTGACGCCTCAAAATAATACTCAAACTGAAGATTCTCAACTTGCCAACGATGATGATGATGATGACGATGAGGACCAGGAAGATCCCGAGGAGGATGATAGTGAAAACGATATGAATGATATCAAACAAGAGCGTAATAATCATTATCCTACGTCCATAAATCAACAAAATGTTAAAGTAAAGACGGAACATTTGGAAATGGAAGAGGAGGAGAGCACCTCAAATTTAATGTCCGAAATTTCGGATGAGGTACCGTAGCAATCCTTTTTTGTTTTTAAAGTCATATTTCTAATTAAATTTCCTTCTCATTTCTTAGGCTAAGGCTGATGACATGGTTGAACATAATAGCTCTAAAGGCAGTAAAATTGCCGCTTTCCTACCCGATCGCCAATTATGGGGATGGCTGGGTACGGCCTATTGTAAATTTGGCACTAAAGGTACAAAGGGCAGAATTCGCAAGGCATTTTATAAGACTATCAAACGGGGAAAGGAAACAATAACTGTAAGTAAAAAAATCTCTTATTTCCAATAAAAAAAAAAAACGACCGACTTAAGCAATTAATATCCGGGTCCAAGTCATGTTGGGGCCCGATAAATTTTTAAAATAAATCCCTAAAATATAATGCCACTTTTGAAAAATTCCCGGGAGATATTATTTCCTCTTTTTAATATAAAAGCTTCAAATTAAAAATTTTGGATTTAAAAATCCGAAGAATATTTCAAGTTTTTTTACCTGCGCCCACACTGTGGAAACAGGGTATTATTTAAGTTGTGCAGAAGGAGGACGGAATAGAACCAAATGGTTGTCCTTTTGGCCAAATTAATGTCGGGTGGGTGCCCCTGAGTCCGGATAATAACCCATGGTCCCGTACTGTTTCGTCTGTTTTGTCTGTGAACACATTTCATTTTTGTGATCAAGTCCCCTAGTCGCATTTAAGTCCAAATCGCCTTCAAATTTGGCACATGTTTCCTAATTTGGGTCCAAGAATTAGAACCTATTTGACAATATCCGGTTTTTTTCAGATTTACGGGATAATAGCTTCCCATTATTATATTCTTTTCGCCGAATTATTCACTAATATGGACCCAGCCCCAAGCCCAGAAGTTTTATTACCGATTTGCTTTTGAAAATTTTTTTTAACAAAACATAACAAACTTTTTAGTTCCGTTATTAGTCCCCAAGTGGGTGCAAAATTTGAATTGGGAAATCCGGGTTTTTTTTCAAAGATTTTAGATATATGCTATTTATATACTTCGCCCCGATTATATGAGACTATATGGTCCTAAAAGCCCAGTATTTTTGGCCCCAGAGTTCTGTGGTGAGGAATTTGTGACAGGAGAGTAGATTTTAGCATTGTAGGTTGCTTATGGGGCCGGCCAAATTTGGTTGGAAATGGAATTTCAGAATTTTTAGGATATAGGTCCATATATAGTAGTTTTTCCTGATTTTCCCGACCAAAAATGGTCCCAAAAATAAACCAAACATTTTCCTTGTAAAATTCCCACTTGCCCGTTAGTCGAAAAGTTTTTTAAAAAATGACTAAAATTTTTCCTAAACCTTCTCCGTACATATATATCGAGCGATTAATCATAATAAACTTTTACGAAAGTTCCTTTAAAAATTGGCTTTCAGATAATTAAAATGTTTCCCATATTTCTTTTATCCTAGCTAAACATTGTTTGTTCCCAGTCCTAGCTGCATTAGCCGACTCTAAATTTTGGAGTCTATAGATTTTTGTAGAGTTCTTCAACATTTCCTGTTAGAGATCGAGTGGATATTTAAATGTAACAGTATTTGGACAAACCTTTATAAATAGCAACCAACACATTTGGACGGAATGTGATATCGCTTTATCCGCAAAATTTAGATCAACAAAAAGTGGTTGCCGGAGGGTAAATATATAAGTCGGACCCCCCCCACTTTTAAGACTTTCCCTTAACTGTTTTTTAAAAAATTGTGTTTCCACCCCTAAGTGCATTTAGGCCAACTTTAAATTTTTGAGCTTATACGATTCTTTTGTAAAAGGTCCTATGAAAAATTTTCCTGTCCATGTATCGGAGGACCTTATTTAAATGTATGTATTTGGGGACAAAGCTTTTACCCCCAACACATTTGACGGAATGTTGAATTAATGGTATCGAAATTTTAAGATCTGCCAAGTGGTGCAAGGGTTTATAATATATCCGGCCCGCCGCCCCCGGACTTTAGACTCTTTTCCTTTACTTGTTAGTTTATAAGAAAATGTAATTCCTTGGCGATTTTGCTAAAATCCGAATAATCGGAACATGGGGGGGACCCTTTTCCCAAAAATTTAGCGGAGTTATTTCTTCATGAAAAAAAATTCCGAAAATTACTAATAATTCCTAATTATAAAAGTTTAATTGATTTCAAACAATTTTTATGTTATTGAAACAAAAATCAAAATTCACATAAATTAATTGTATCAATTTAATTTTTTAATTAGTTTCATAAAAATTTTTTATAAATGACTTTTTAATTAATTTTTTTTAATTTATGTAATAAAACATTTCAATTAAAAATTAATGTGGGATTGGAATTGGATATCTAATTTCTGATTGGAAGACAATAAAAATATTTTTTTTGTGGGGGCCCGGAATGCGACTTTTGAGTTGGAACTTGGAAGATTTGATGGAAGAGAAATTTTCAAAACTTATATATTTCCCAGTAAATAATTAAAAGCTAAAAAATATCAAACACATGGTACAGAGTTTCAAAGATCCCTTTAATGTTCGCAATAAGACTTTGTAAACCACATCGCTTTGTAAGACCAAAGTTAGATTAAATGCATCAATTGTTTTGGAAGCCCGTAGCGTTGTAGTAACGGAAATTTCAACGTAATTGAACGTCGCTTCAGGAAAAAAATTTTGTTGAAGTTTTTTTGCTTAAAGTTTTCACTCAATTTACTGAGCCCAAATTCCACCCTATGGGACATAGATGGTAAATTTGAATAATTTATACTATTCGATTATACGAAGTACGACTCTTTACCTTTTTGGAATAATTAATTCAATTTAATGAACTTGTTAAATAAATGTAATTTTAAAGCATTAGTCTGTAAGGAATATTTTTCCCTAGACGAAATAAAATAAAAAATAATTATAATCGAAATAAATCTTATTCAAGAATATTAAAGTTAGAATAATATTGCCTTTTTACAAGTTAGAGGTACGGACATAAATTCCGAAAATCAAACGGACACCATGGCCCATTTGCTTTGGGGGGCTTCAGCTTTTTATAATTAATTTCGTGTTCAGAAAAACGGACGCGGTTTCGTTTTTGGGTTGGCCTGTTTGCAAAAATTACATTTTACTTCCAACTCGACACAAAAAGATTTTTCCACTTACATTATTACGCACAATCCATTTCCAAAGTTTCCAACGTACGGTTCCAGTTTTATATCCCTTTTTCTCAAAGATCAATACTTTTTTTAACTGAAAAGCCACCCAAAATATTATTGGGAGGATTTTTAGGTGTGTGACGACAAGAACAAATACAAAAAAGTATTTGGCTAAAACGGACTAAGGATTGTAATATAGAAATCTTAAATAATTTGATTTTCACAAACAGCTCGACTGTGTTCACACTTTGTTCAAGAACTTATGTCTGTAATTATATGAAAACTTTGATTTCTCATTAATCTCCAGTCGAACCTCTCTTTGACAAACTTAAAAAAAAAAAATAAAACAATTTTTTCAGCTAAAATCACAGATAAATCCATTTAAATCGGTTATGTCTTGTATATATGTATCCACTCTAAATAAATTTTTAAATAAAATGTATCATCGAACAGATAACTGTAGAAATTTTGCCTTAGAGAAAAATTATTGGCATCATCCAACAATTTTCGTAAATAACGATTAAAATTCAATTATTAAAGAAGATCCGAACTTTACTTGTTTGGACAAAAATCGTTTTAGCCTAGAATTGGTGGATTTTTTTTGAAGTTTTTTGTATCCCTAGTTCCTCCACCACCGTTATTTATACCCAATTTATTAAAAAATCAGCTTGGACTTTTTTTATTTTTGGAATAAACCTGAAATAGTACAAAAGTCCGAATTTACCCGACTTTTATCCCCTATGCCCTCCTCCAAATAAGACCTAATGTATAATATATTTTTTCATTTTAAAAACTAATAATTTCTCACACGGTATCAATTAAAGAAAAAATGCCCGCCTTTAGTACAAAAACAAAGTACAACATTTATTTTCCTCTGCATAACTCAAAGCCGGCCTTTCCAGCCGAATGAAATAGTGAATTTGTGGAGGACTAATTCCTAACTATCCAGATAAAATGTTTTTTCCCCTATTATTTGTTGAATAATCATAATCGAATTGATTAATTTAATCTTAATTTGGCTAATTTACCTTCTTCTATTTAACAGGTTGGGGGGATTGTGCCCATATTTTTTTTATCACGACTTGGGACCCGAACCGGAATTCGGTCCCTAATATTGTGGACGCAAAAATTGAATCAAATGTGGGGAAAAAATTCAACTGCAAATATGAAAATCGTACGGTTTAGATTTGGTTTTATATCCTGGAAAAGAGACAACAGGAATTGTTTTCCCAAAATTAAAAAAATTTTCCGGTTAAAGTGTAAAAATGAAAATGAAGAAGCCTTATACCAGTGATTACCTCTCAAATTTGGGACACTTCCGGATAAAACCGACTAATGTTTCATATTAAAATTAAACTCTCTCATTAAGTGGACCTCCAAGATGTTGAAACCATAAATTTTTTAAGACCCCAGATAGTTGGGAGGGACTACTTTGTTGAAGCGCATCGGTGCATTGCTCCCATTCATGAATTAAGATAGGGCCCAACCTATGCAAATTTCTTCCCATTATAATCAATTGCCCATTAATTATTGGCCTTTTCTCGCAGTAATAAGCTTTCCATTTTAGCTTTGCGGGCATTGCCCCAACCAAATCCCCTAGCTCTCTCCTGAATAGTAAGCCTACTCCTAGGCTACTGTAATTTCCACTGGTATGGTTTGCCCTGTGGCCATCTCGTTGAGGGGTTATTTGCAGTTAAGAATTTCATTTGCAAAAAATTAAAAAGCTTTTTTCTGTGGTTATTTTATCCCCACTCAAGTAAATTTGTTTTGTGATAATAATTCCCTAGGTGTTTTTTGGAAAAGCAAATCCCTCCAAGAAAGGATTTTCAATACACTTCCGTCTTTAAACGGGTAGGTTTCCTTTTGGTAATTTTGGGCAAAACGGTAGAATCTACCAAAAATGGTCGAATTTTTTACCTGCTTTGGTTAGATTGGTAGAATTTCTCGATTGTTTTTTTTGAAAATTTTTTTCCAAAAAATTCCTCTTCCAACTAAAGATACTTCACAATTTTTATGGAAATGGAAAGTTTTGGGCTCACAAAATAGAAATAAAAAACTTTGAACAACATTTTCTATAGAATAAAATTTTTGGCAAAATTTTTGCTGTAGAAAAATAAAATTTTTGACAAAATTATCTAAATAGAATTTTTAACTTTGACAAAATGGTTCTATATTAAATAAGAATTTTTGAACAAAATTTTTTCTATATCAATAAAGATTTTTTCTGGACGAAATTTTTTCTTATAGAAATCACAAAATTTGACAATATATGTTAGAAAATAGAAAAATAAATTTTTTTGACAAAGAATTTTTTCTATAGAAATAAATTTTTACAAAGATGTTCCTATAGATTAAAATTGTTGATCAAGATTTTTCTATAGAAATAAAAATTTAATTTTGGACAAAAATTTTTTCTATAGAAACTAAAAGGTTTGGCCAAATTAAAACCAATAAATTTTGACAATAATTTTTTCTAATAAGAAAAAATTAAAAATTTTCTCTCAAAAATTTCTTTATAGAAATTAAAATTTTTAACAAGGAATTATTTCCCTATTTAGTATCAAAATTTTTGCAACAAAAAATTTTCTATAGGAAATCAAAATTTTTGAATAAAAATTTTTTTAAAAATAAAAATTTTGAACAAAATTCCTATAGAAATAAAAATTTTTGAAGAAAAATATTTCCTTGTAGAAATAATTTTTTTTGACATAAGAAACCTTTCTTATACAAAATAAATTTGAACAAAAAATTTTTTTTTCTAAATAGGAAAATCAAACAAATTTTGAAAATTATAGAAATAGAAAATAATTCTTTTGACAAGGATTTTCCTAATAGAAATAAAATTTTTGACCATAAAATTTTTTTTCTATAGAAATAAAAATTTTGAGAAAATTTTTCTAATAGAAATAAAATTTTGAAAAGAAAATTTTTCTATAGAAAATAAATTTTTTGACAAAAGAAAAATTTTTCTAATAGAAATAAAAATTTTGAAAAAAGATTTTTCTATAGAAAAACAATTTTGACCAAAATTTCTATAGAAATAAAATTTGGACCAAAATTTTTCTATAAGAAATAAATTTTGAACAAAATTTTCTATAGAAATAAAAATTTGAACAAAATTTTCCTATAGTTTAATAAATTTTGACAAAAATTTCTAATAGAATAAAAATTGTGGACATAAATTTCTATAGAAAATAAAAGGGTTTTGGCCAAAAATAAAACACATAAAAAATTTGGGGACCAAAAATTTTCTATAGAAATAAAAAATTTTTTCCAAACATAAAATTTTCTTTAGAAAAATAAAAAATTTTGACAAAAAATTTTCTATAAAGAAAAATAAAAATTTTTTGAGAAAATTTTTTCTATAGAAAATAAATTGTTGTTTGACAGAATTTTCCTATAGAAATAATTAAAAATTTTTGACAAAAATTTTCTAATAGAAATAAAATTTCTGACAGAATTTTCTAATAAGAAATTTTAAAATTTTGACAAAAATTCTAATAGAAATAAAATTTTCACGAAAAATTTTTCTATAGAAAATAATTTTCTTTTTTGGAAAAAATAAAACCATTAAATTTTTCTTATAAGAAAAATAAAAAAGGTTTGGAAAAAATAACACATAAAAATTTTTACCCTATAAGAAATAAAAATTTCACCAAAAAAATTTTCCATTAGAAATAAAAATTTTGGGGACAAAATTTTTCTGATAGAAATAAATTTTGACAATTTTTCTTATAGAAATAAAATTTTTCACAAATTTTTCCCTATAGGAAAATTAATTTTTTTTTGACAAGAAAATTTTTTCTAATAAGAAAAAAAAATTTTTGAAAAAAAATGTTCCCTATAAGAAATAAAAATTTTGAAGAAAATATATAGATTTCATATCAAAAAATTTTGACAAAATTTCTTATAGAAAATTAGAAATTTTTGGGACATAATTTTTCCTCTATAAGAAATAAAAATGTTTGGCCAAAAATAAAAAACCCATAAAAATTTTTGACACAATTTCTATAGAAGATAAAAATTTTTCACAAAAATTTTTAATAGAAATAAAAATTTTGAACATTTTTCTAAGTAGAAAAATTCCCAACAAATTTTTTGGAACAAAAATTTTTCCCTATAAAAAATCAACAAATTTTTGGGGAACAAATTTTTCTATAGACATCATAATTTTTGAACAAAAATTTTTCTAATAGAAATTAAAATTTTGGAGAAAATTTTCTAAATAGAAAATATATTTTTTGACAGATTTTCCCGAATAGAAATTAAAAAATTTTTGAACCCATAGATTTTTTCTAATAGAAAATAAAGATTTTTGACAAAATTTTCTATAAGAAAATAAATTTTTGAACAAAAATTTCTATAGAAAATAAATTTTTTTTGAAACAAAATTTCCTAAATAGAAAGTAAAATTTTGGAACAAAAAAATTGTCTATAGAAAAATTAAAAATTTTGTACCAAAATTTTCTTATAGAAATCAAAATTTTGAACCAACAATTTCTATAGAAATAATTTTTTGGGTGACAACATTTTTTATAGAAAATTCAAAAAATTTTGGAACCCAAAAAATTTTGTTCTATAGAAAAATAAAAAAATTTTGAGAAAATTTTCTATAGAAAAATAAATTTTTTTTGACAAGATTTTTTCTATAAGAAATAAATTTTGTGTGACAGAAGAATTTTCCTATAGAAATAAAAAATTTTGAAAAAAAAATGTTCCCTTATAGAAAATAAAAATTTTTGAAAAAGAAAATTATATAATATCATATCCAAAATTTTTCCTATAGAAAATAAAATTTGAACATAATTTTCTGTAGAAATAAAAATGTCGGCAAAACTTTAAGAAAAACATAAAATTTTGAACAACATTTTTCTTATAGAAATAAAATTTTCATAAAAAAAATTTTCTTATAAGAAAAAATAATTTTGGAACAAAACATTTTCCTAATAGAAAATTCAAACCAAATTTTGCCAAAAGTTTCCCTATAGAAAATTTCAAATTTTGGAACAAAAATGTTCTATAGAAAAATAAAAATTTTGAGAAACCATTTTTTATAGAATAAAATTTTTGAGAAAAAATTTTCCTTAAAGAAAATAAATTTGTTTTTTGGCAAGAATTTTTCCCCTAATAGAAATAAATTTTGTAAGAAATAATTTTTTCTTATAGGAATAATCAAATAAATTTTTTTGAACAAAATTTTCTTTATAAGAAAAAATCAAACAATAACGATTCTTTATAAATAATTCCCTAAATTAGAAATCACAAAGTTGTGAGAAACTTTTTTTATAAAAAAATAAAAATTTGTTTGACATTTTCCTTCTAAATAAAATCAAAAAAATTTTGACAAAATTTTCGACAGAAATAAAATTTTGACAAAATTTTCAAATTTGACAAAAATCGTTAAAACATTTAAAGTTTGACACATAGTCGTATATACAATAAGATTTTTTTGTACATTTTTCATTGATTAATTTTTGTATTCTTTGTATTTTCTTTCAGGGTGCTCTATTCGAATCACCTCATGAAGATGAAAATGATGTACAAACAATATCACATCGCTGTGAAGTGTTACAATTTGCACGATATTTTAATAAATTCGGAGCAGATTCAAAGCAATATCAATCGATATACGATAATAATGATACATATTATTTAGCAGGTTATTATAATCCAAGACTACAAGTCCTTAAATTACAAGATAATATTCCCACTCTTGAAGAGCAACAACAAAAACAACAACAACAGCTACAAAATACAGCAACAACAACCACAACTGTTTTAAAAAATAGTAATACTACTAATCACACAAATCTTACTATAGAGTAACTAACACTAAAAAGAGAGAGTTATAAAGAAAATCAAACAAGAAGAATTTTATTATTATTATTACCATTACTTATAATACAAAGAAATTACATATTCTTCACTATACACTTAGTATACATATACATACCTATATATAATAATATAAAAAAATATATATACATTATATATCTTTATATAATAAATAAGAATAATTCTTATTAGTTATACCAGAAATAAAAACTAAGGAAGCGTATATAATTTGACTATATACAATGGCTTTCATTATGTACATGTGTATGTTATCTATCTCTATATATTTAATCTAACAACAAACAGCAAATGTGAAATAAAACACCATATATGCTACTAACAATTTACTTATACATACAAACAGATATATATATAGAAATATTTTTTTTACTTTATAAGTTTTTGTTTTATTATTTTTTAACCAGAGAATTAAATATTTACTTTGTATGTACATATCTTATGATATTGAGCTAAATATATTTACCATATATACATACATATATTTAAATATATGTGGAATATAATTTTTGTGTTAAGATTTTATTTTCTTTTGTTAAATATTATTTTACATGCTAAAGAAAATTCTAAAACTTTTACTTGCCTTTTTATTTCTTTCTGATAGATGAGGGTGGGGGTTATTTTGAGGCTGATTTCAAAGATTTTGTATCCTTAAAATAGCAATGCCATTTTAGCGTAGCATAGATGTCGCAATTCTCTGATACAAACAATT
>PGFW01020087.1:10720-21260 GCA_003123925.1 Haematobia irritans
TTTATTAGAAATAAAATTTTGACAAAATTTTCTATAGAAATAAAATTTGACAAAATTTTTTAGAAATAAAATTTTGACAACATTTTCTATAGAAATAAAATTTCGACAACATTTTCTATAGAAATAAAATGTTGACAAAATTTTCTATAGAAATAAAATTTTAACAAAATTTCCTATAGAAATAAAATTTTAACAAAATTTTCTATAGAAATAAAATTTTGTATAGAAATAAAATTGCGACAAAATTTTCTATAGAAATAAAATTGTTGTTAAGAAGTAAAAATGTTGACAAAATTTTCTTTAGAAACAAAATTTTGACATAATTTTCTACAGAAATAAAATTTTCATAAAATTTTCTATGGAAATAAAATTTTCACGAAATTCCCTATAGAAATAAAATTTTGGTAAATTTTTCTACAGAACTAAAATTTTGACAAAATGTCCTGTAGATATAACATAAAATTTATCTTAGAAACAAAATGTTGACATAATTTTTCATAGAAATAAAATTTTGACAAAAGAGATAAGTCGGGTTTTCCTTCCTGACGCAATAACTCCAGAACGCACGAACCGATTTCTACGGTTTTGCATTCGTTGGAAGGCTCTCAGGCTCTGGGGGAAAATCTTTTTTATATACCGCGCCATCTCTGATGCAACTCCAGAATGCACGAACCGATTTCCACGGTTTTGCATTCATTGGAAAGGTCTCGGTCTGTGGTTTATAGCAAAGAAAATTCACGAAAAGTTTCAACGGAAAAGCGGTTTAATCTGTTTTTACATGCTGCGCACATTACAAAAATGTATAATTTGAATTCATCGCAGTTGCTTTTGTTATAAAATAATTTTATTTTTTCACATGAAAAATGTTCGGAGAACGTAGAGGGTAATCATGAGGGTATCTCATTTTTTTATATCTGGTGGGGGAGGGGACATCCCCCTTGACCGACTTTTTCACAATTGGGCCAAAGTTCTTCGATTTGGGTGAAATTTCCAAGGAAGGTTAGGGGTGATGTCTAGACAAGGACCCGCTACTTTACTTTTCGATATTTGGTGGCGGCGGAGGACCACCCCTTTATAGGATTTTTGTTTAAAGTAAAAACAAAAATTCTCAGGTTTACTTGAGATTTACAGAGAACACGCCGTGAGGTTATGAATTTATTATGGAGTACCTGGTTTTTTAATATTAGGACGGGAAACGGGATCTCCCCATTTTCAGGGAAGGTTGAAAGGGGCGTCTAGGCAGCTACTATATTTTTCGATATTTGGTCGTGGAGAGGGGCCTCCTCTTTGTCCAACTTTTTTTAAGTACAGTGAAAAAACTAAAATTTGTCGACTTACTGAAATTTTACGGAGAACTTCGGAGAGAGATTATGAAATATATATGAGGTATATAATTTTTTAATATTTGGTCGGAGAAAAATAAAAGACCTCCTTTCTCCTCAAGTACATACTGTGAAACAATTAAACTTTTCCAATTACTTGAAATTTACAGAGGATGTGGGTAATATTATTATAATGGATATTTGATTTTGTGATATTCGTAAGGGGCCTCCCCCTGCCCTGCTCTTTAAAAATTGGGCTTATAATTTGCTAGAGATTTTCTGGGACGTCTACACAATATACGCTATATCATTTTTCAATAGTGGGACGGGGAAGGAGACCTTCTCTTTACAACTGAAAAAAACTAGAATTCTTAAGTTTACTTAAAATTTATAAAGGTCGTAGGGGAAGGTTATGAAATCAATATGGTGTAGTTGATTTTTTGGTATTTGGACGGGAACCTTCTCCTTGCCCCACACTATGCACGTTGAAGGAAAGTTTACAGATTTTCTTGGAATTTGCAGAGAAAGTGACGTCCCTCTACAAAAAATAGAGCAAAATCTAACCTTCTATGATTTACTTCAAATTGGGAGAAGATGATTAAATTTATACAGAGTACCGATTTTACATAGATATATAAATATATTATATACATACATTTTGTGTAAGGCGTAAGCAAATTTTAGTGGCATATAGCGTTAGATTACTGGCGGACCTGGAAAACGTTAATTTAAGCAGTCTGCTAATATTTTTGGAACAATCTGGTTGGTTCAACAGAAGAAAATAATCGAAAAGGTTCTGTGGTTAAAACTAGAAGTACCCATATGTAATAGGTACCTTTAGTTGATGTGGTATCACAATCGACTGAATAGTCTAGGTGAGCCTGAACTTAATCCGGCTTGCCCTACAGATATAAAATTTTGACAAAACCTACAGAATACAATTTTGACCTACAGATTTAAAATGTTGACAAAATTTTTCCATAGAAATAAAATTGAGACAAAATTTTCTATCGAAATAAAATTTTGACAAAAGTTTCTACCGAAATAAAATTTTGACAAAATTTTGTATCGAAATAAAATTTTGGCAAATTTTTCTATAGAAAAAAAATTTTGACAAAATATTCTAAAGTTTTTACCGAAATAAAATTTTGACAAAATTTTGTATCGAAATAAAATTTTGACAAAATTTTCTATAGATATAAAATTTTGACAAAATATTCTAAAGAAATAAAATTTTGACAAAATGTCCTGTAGAAATAAAATTTGGGCAAAATTTTCTATAGAAATGAAATTTTAACAAAATTTCCTATAGAAATAAAATTTTAACAAAATTTTCTATAGAAAATAAAATATTTTAACAACATTTTTCTATTGAAATAAAATTTTAACAAAATTTTCTATAGAAATAAAATTTTTAACAAAATTTTCCAAAGAAATAAAATTGCAAAAAAAATGTTGTAAAGAAGTACCACAAAAAAATTTTTGACAAAATTTTCTTAGCAAAAAAATTTTTGACATATTTTCTATAGAATAAAATCTCATAAAATTTTCCATAGAAATAAAATTTTAGAACAAAAATTTTACAAAATGTCCTGTAGAAATGAAATTTGACAAAATTTTCTTTAGAACATAAAATTTTGACAAAATTTTCTAAAGAAATAAGTTTTGACAAGAATTTTCTATAAAAATAAACATTTTAACAAAATTTTCCTACAGAAATAATATAATAACAAAATTTCCATAAGCAACAAAATGTTGACATAATTTTTTCATAGAAATAAAATTTTTACAAAATTTTGACAAAATTTCTATAGAAATAAATATTTTGACAAAATTTTCTGTAGAAAAAAAATTATCTAATAAAATAGAAGTTTGCAAAAATTTTCTATTGAAATAAAATTTGGCAAAATTTCCTATAGAAATAAAATTTTTACAAAATTTTCTACAGAAATAAAATGTTGACAAATTTTTCTATGGAAATAAAATTTTAACAAAATTTTCTATAGAAGTAAAATTTCAAAAAAATTTCTATTTAGAAATACAATTTTTGACAAAATTTTCTATAGAAATAAGATTTTGACAAAAATTTTCTAAAGAAAAAAAAAATTTTGACAAAATTTTCCATAGAAATTTTCTATATAAATAAAATTTTTGACAAAATTTTATATAGCAATAAAAATTCAACAAAATTTTCTATAGAAATAAAATTTTGACATAATTTTCTATAGAAATAAAATTTGAACAAAATTTCTATAGAAATAAATTTCTTGTAAAATTTCGATAGTTAATTCCGTTTGTCCGTCCGCCACTTGTCTTTGAATTCATTTCTGTGATCGAAGTCTACTTCGCCAGTTTTATCAGACAAAATTTTCTATAGAAATAAATTTGAAAAATTTCTAAAAAAAAATAAAAATTTTGACAAAATTTCTAAAAAATAAATTTACAAAATTTTCTATGAAACAAATTTTGACAAAATTTTTTAGAAATAAAATTTTGACAAAATTTTCTATAGAAATAAATTTTGACCAAATTTTTTATAGAAAATAAATGTTGAAAAATTTTCTTTGGCAACAAAATTTTGAACATAAATTATTCTTACATAAAATAAATTTTAAAATTTCATTGAAACGGAAAAAAATTTTCAAAGATGTTTATAGTAAAAAAATAAAAATCATATTTTAAAAAAAAAAATTGACAAAATAAATTTTTGACAAAATTTTCTATAGATAAAATTTTTGAAAATTCCTTTAGAAACAAAATTTCTATAGTACCAAATGAAAATTTCCTTGTAAAAATTTTCTATAGTAAAATTTAAAAATTAAAATTTGCTAAAACTTTCTATAGAAGTAAAATTTGAAAAAATGTAAAATATAAAATTAAAAATTTTCTATAGAAATAAAATTTTGACAAAATTTTCATATAGAAATAAAATTTTTAAACAAAAATTTTCTATATATAGCAAATGAAATTTTGACAAAATTTTTAGAAATAAAATTGTGACAAAATTTATTATAGAAGTACACACAATGGACTGGATAGTCTAAGTGAGCATGAATTTAATAGGGCTGCCACTAACTAACCATTTTCTATTAGAAATAAATTTTCGACAAAATTTCTCATAGAAATAAAATTTTTGGACAAATTATCATATAGAAATAAAATTTTGAAAACATTTTCTATAGAAATAAAATTTAACAAATTTTGTATAGAAATACAAAATTTTGAACAAAATATTTTTAAAGAAAAATAAAATTTGACAAAATTTCTAAAGAATAAACAAATTTCAAAAAAAATTTTCTTTAGAACAAAATTTTGACAAATTTTCTATAGAAATAAAAATTGAATAAAAATTTTGTTATAGAAATAAATTTTCTATAGAAATAAAATTTTGACAAAATGTCCTGTAGAAATAAAATTTGACAAAAATTCCAATAGAAATAAAATTTTGAAAAAATCTCTATAGAATAAAATTTTTAACAAAATTTTCTTAGTACAAATAAATTTTTACAAAATTTTCTATAGAAATAAAATTTTAACAAAATTTTCTATAGAAATAAAATTTTGGAAATAAAATTTGATATAAAAGATATTTTATAAAATTACTTCTATAGAAATAAAATTTTCGCTAGAATAAAATTTTGGCACAAATTTCTAAGAAATAAAAAATTGACAAATTTTCTATAGAAATAAAATTTTGGACAAAATGTCCTGTAGGAAATAAAAATTGTTGACAAAATTTTCTATAAAATAAATTTTACAAAATTTCCATAGAAATAAAATTTTAACAAAATTTCTATGGAACAAAATTTTGACAAAATTTTTATAGACAATAAAATTATAAAATTTTCTATAGATAAATTTCATTAAAAATTTTAGAATTTCTAAAATAAATTTGGCAAAATTTTCTAGTAGAACAAAATTTTACAAAATGTTCTGTAGAAATAAAAAATTTGAAAAATTTTCTATAAGAAATAAATTGTCAAATTTTCTATAGAAATAAATTTAACAAATGTTTCTATGTAAAAAAAAATTTTTTTTGGGACAAATTTTCTAATATGGCAAACTCAAAATTTTTCCAACACAATTTTCAAATTTCACAAATTTCAAATTTGCTAAAAATTTTGCAACCTTGAAATATTTAAATTATTAAATAAATTTGACAAAATTTTCTATAGAAATAAAATTTTAACAAAATTTTTATCGAAATAAATTTTGACAATTAAAATATTTTAAAATTCTTAGATAGAGATTTCTTAATTTATTTTTAAAGATTATTTCTTAAATTAAAGGAAAATTTTCTCAATTAAAGACATAGACTTTAAAGGGATGAAATTTCATTTAAAAAGAAATCAAAAATTATGAACTATCCTTTAATTAAAAATTTCTTATTTTAAATAAATTTGTCCTTATATTATGATGACATAATCTTCTTATAACTAGGTTAATGTTTTCTGCAGTGAATATTCCTCAATTTGGCACAATATGGCCAAATTCCACATTTTCTTGTAAAAATTGTCACTGCATTAGAAAGCTAATAAAAATTTCTACAATTTTCTTTTAACTCTAAACATACCAATTTGGGCAAAATATGGCCAAAATATCCACATTTTCCTTGTAAAATTGTAAATAATAAAGTTACTAAAAATTACTAAAATTTTTTTTTACCTTTTTACTTTTGCGAAATTTGAAAAAAAAATGACTTTAGATTTCAATATTTCCCATATTTGTTTACTACATTGTGCTCCGGCCAGGGCATTAGGTTTAGTTGATATACACAAATATGTAGGAGTCCAACATATCTTAGTGTATGTACTTATACATCTTTAACCTTCACAAAAAATTATCATCATCAAATGTTTGTGTGACATAGCAATTCAATCAATATGTGCTATATGAATAGCCACTAGTGTGCATCAATACTTACATCTATGCCAACGAAATGTGAACATTTCAAAAGAATCCATTGCCAATGTCGGTGATGACAATGATGATGCTGTCGCATACTTAAATTCAAAAGACAATGGTACGCTGACATTTGAATGATGTGAGTGATCAAAGTAATGATAAAATGCTGCAGTCGAAATTGAATGGAACAAGTATTTTAATGTCATCACAGCATCGCTACGGTATTGCTACTCCCCCCTAAAAATAGACAACAAATCTGCAGAGCTATCCAGAAATCAATGAGGAAAACGGAAAATTCCACAAAAACCACCATCATCTGTTCAAACGACACTATCAACATTACCCACCATACACCATCCAACCTCTTCAGGCAACAACACAGCAATAACCCAACTACAACAACAACAAAAACTGTCACAGAAACTAGAACTAGACTCGAAACCACTGAAATCCACAGAAAACACACAAAAAATGTCAGTGACATAGAATATTTGTGTAGATGGATGGATGCGTAACCACCCATAAAGAAGGATGAGTGATTGTTTGTTTCGTGGCTTGTTTGTTTCATATTGCCTCACTGGCTTTTCCCTAGCTCTCTCCTCTCTACTTTCTCTCTTTTATATAGGCTTTATATATAATGATGGGTATACTTTTGTTGATGCTGGTCTTCTATGGTAATGTTTTGCTATAAATGAGCCTGCATTTAATGGTTCTCCTTAACAATACCATTTGGGCACGAAATACAAAAAGAGAGAGAGAAAAAAACTGTCAATGAAAAAAATTACACAAATGTATATAAAGTAAAAAAAATTGATCACTATATATTACATATATCATGCGCCACACTGTCGAACTGAAGGTATTCTAAGTTAGTGCATATGTTTTGCCACATCCATGAAGGAGGCAAAACAGACACATGGTATTATATTTTTTTGAATAATGCTCAGAGCCGGCTTCTAAGCACGGTTTTCACAGTTGTAGAATTCTATCAACAATGGTAGGACGATATAACCATGTTTGTATGTCTGTTGTAATCACGCTACAGCTTTCACTAATGGAGATATCGTCCTGCAATTTGGCACAGATTCGTTTTTTGTTTGCAGGCAGGTCAAATTCGAAGATGGGCTATATCGGTCCAGGTTTTGATATAGCCCCCATATAGACCGATCTCCCGATTTTACTTCTTGGGCTTCTAGAATCCGTAGTTTTTATCCAATTTGCCCGAAATTGGAAATCTAAAGGTATCCTAGACCATAAGGAAGTGTGCCGAATGTATTGTGTATCGGTTCAGTTTTTGATATAAGGCCGCCCTTATAAACCGGCCCTACGATTTAGGGTCCTGGGATTCTAGAAACTACAATTAGATGTGCAAAATACTGAGTGTGTATCCTCCATGTATATTGGCAATAGCCCCACAAATTGTAAATTTGATCCTAATTGACACAAATTGAGAAATAGACTGGCGAATTTTATACCCACAAAAATGTATATGATTTAATTTTTATTAAGTTCCATTTGGTAAGGCCTCCAGATAGACCGATTTCAGATCTTGAGTGGTACAGAAGGTTGCACTGGTCATGAAATTGCGGGAAGATTTAATGTAAAATTTCCAGATCTATACATTCTCGTTAATCATTCAATTTAAATAAAACAATTTTACAGATTTTTCAGATTTCAATTCAAGACGTTATTTATCATTTTCTTGCACACTCGTACAAATACAAGATGATTTCTTATTAAATGCAGAAACTGATTCTAAGTCTCATAGGTTAAACATCTTTACATTGTTATTCTTCGGAAGCGTAGTGTTGAATTGATCTACTTGGGAAAATATCTTTCATCAAACCTCCTGAAATTTTTCAAAGAAAACATTATATTTGATTCAAGGGTGGCCCAGCCGAACTTACGACCTGTTATTATACTTGTTTTATAAATAATACAAAATAAAATTTGTTTCTATAAAAATTTTGTCAAAATTCTTATTTCTATAGAAAATTTTTTTCAAAATTTATTTATAATAAATATATTTTGTCAAATTTATTTCTATAGAATAATTTTGTCAAATTCTTATTTCTATATGAAAATTTTTGCAAATTTTATTTCTATAGAAATGTTGTCAAAATTTTAATTACTATAGAAAATTTGTCAAATTTTTATTCTATAGAAAATTTTTGCAAAAATTATATTTCTCTATAGAAAATTTTTGCCAAAATTTTATTACTACAGAAAATTTTGTTATGTTATTTCTTCAAAAAAATTTTTGCAAAATTTTATTTCTTGTTATTGAAATTTGTCAAATTTTTTATTTCTATAGAAAATTTAATTGTCAACAATTTTATTCGCTATAGAAAATTTTGTCAGATTTTTATTACTATAGAAAATTTTAGTCAATTTTTATTTTCTATGAAAATTAGTCAAACATTTTATTTCTATAGAAAATTGTCAAAATTGTTTTCTATAAAAAAATATTGTTAAAATTTTATTTCTATAGAAAATTTGTCAAATTTTGTTTTCTATAGAAAAATTTTGTCAAAATTTTTATTTCTATAGAAATTTTTTTTCAAATTATTTATTTCTATAGAATAATTTTTTCAAATTTTTATTTCTATAGAATATTTATGTTAAATTCTTATTTCTATAGAAAATTTTTGCAAAATTTATTTCTATAGAAAATGTTGTCAAAATTTTATTACTATAGAAAATTTTGTTCAACATTTTTTACTCTATAGGTCAAATGTTGAATTTTTGCAAAATTTATATTTCTTACTTAGAAAATTTTGTCTAAAAATTTTATTTACTATCAGAAAATTTTGTCAAATATTGTTATTTCTTCAAGAAAATTTTTGTCAAAATTTTATTTCTATTGAAAATTTTGGTCAATTTTTTATTTCTAGTGAGAAAATTTATTGTAAACATGTTTGATTCTACTATGAAAATTTGTGTCAGATTTATTACTATAGAATTGTGCCAACTTTTTATTTCTATTGAAAATTTACGTCAACATTTATTTCTATAGAAAATGTTGTCAAACATTTTATTTCTATAGAAAATATTGTCAAAAAATTTTATTTCATATAGAAAATTTTGTCAAAATTTTATTTCTTGTAAGAAAATTTTGTCAAAATTTTATTTCTATAGAAAATTTTGTCAAAATTTTATTTCTATAGAATATTTTGTCAAATTTTATTTCTATAGAAAATTTTGTCAAAATTTTATTTCTATAGAAAATTTTTCAAAATTTTTATTTCTATTAGAAATGTGTCAAAATTTTATTCTATAGAAAATTTTGTTTCAAATTGTTATTCTATAGAAAATTTTGCAAAATTATTATCTATAGAAAATTTTGTCAAATATTTATTATCTAATAGGAAAATTTTGTCAAATATTCTATAAAAAATTTGTCAAATATTCATGAAATTTAAATTTATTTGCTTCCAATTAAATTTATTTCTATGAAAATTTTGTCAAAATTTTATTTCTATAGACAATTTTGTCAACATTTTATTCCTATAAGAAAATTGCTCAGATTTTTATTTAATCTCTCTCTCTGCAGAGCTATCCAGAAATCAATGAGGAAAACGGAAAATTCCACAAAAACCACCATCATCTGTTCAAACGACACTATCAACATTACCCACCATACACCATCCAACCTCTTCAGGCAACAACACAGCAATAACCCAACTACAACAACAACAAAAACTGTCACAGAAACTAGAACTAGACTCGAAACCACTGAAATCCACAGAAAACACACAAAAATGTCAGTGGACATAGAATATTGGTTGTGTAGATGGATGGATGCGTAACCACCCATAAAGAGTTTCGTGGCTTGTTTGTTTCATATTGCCTCACTGGCTTTTCCCTAGCTCTCTCCTCTCTACTTTCTCTCTTTTATATAGGCTTTATATATAATGATGGGTATACTTTTGTTGATGCTGGTCTTCTATGGTAATGTTTTGCTATAAATGAGCCTGCATTTAATGGTTCTCACTTAACAATACCATTTGGGCACGAAATACAAAGAGAGAGAGAAAAAAACTGTCAATGAAAAAATACACAAATGGTATATAAAGTAAAAAAAATTGATCACTATATATACATATATCATGCGCCACACTGTCGAACTAGGTATTCTAAGTTAGTGCATATGTTTGCCACATCCAGAAGGAGACAAAATAGACACATGGTATCTTTGGGAATAATGCTCAGAGTCGGCTTCTAAGCACGGTTTCCACAGTTGGTAGAATTCTACCAACAATGGTATATATTTATATCAACCACCATATAATGGTGATGGGGGTATAATAAGT
>PGFW01020093.1:36352-59147 GCA_003123925.1 Haematobia irritans
AGGTGTTGGAGTGGGCACAAAACTACTGGGCCATTGAATATGCACGCAGCGGATTCAAAGCTACTGAAACTGTCGTTTTACCGGCTGGACCCTTAGAAGAATTCGCACATTCCATGGAGCCGCATCTTAGATCGCTCGGAATGCCCACTAAACTACAAAAAGGTGTAGTGACAATATTGTCGGATTACACAGGTTTGCGAAGAGGGAAAGTGCTGACACCACGAACCAACCGTATCTTACATACACTTGCATAAGACCAATGAAAAAAAAATTCTCAATATATAAGAATTATATCATTCATTATCAAATCCAATATGACCATCTTTTTATATCATATAAACGAGAAGAAGAAGCTTGTTTTGTTTCTTCGGTTTTATTCAAGAAGGGGGAGGCAAAAGCAGCGCGGGCCAGCAGGAGCCCACAGCCGTGGGAAAAAAAAAGAAAAAAGAAAAAAAGAAAGAAGAAAAAAGAAGAGAAAAGAAGAAAAAAAAAAACAAAAAAAAAAGAAAAAAGAAAAAGAAAGAAAAAAAAAAAAGAAAAAAAAAAAAAAAAAAACAGAAACAAGAACACACAAAAAAACTAACAGAAAAAAAGAGACAAAAAAAAAAAAAAAAAAAAACAAAAACACAAAAAAAAAAAAAAAAAAAAAAAAAAGAAGAGAAAAAAAAAAAAAAAAAAAAAGAAAAAAAAGAAAAAAGAAAAAAAAAACAAACAATAGAAAGAAAAATATATAACACAGAAAAACAGAAAGAAGAAAAAAAGAAAGAAATATAAAGTAAAAAAAAAAAAAGACCCGGTTGTTGTGTGAGTGGGGATCTCGGCGCCGCCAAGACATTTTTTTATTTTTTTTTCTTTTTCGCCTAAAAAGAAAAGGAAAAAAAAAAAAACTAAGGCGGTCTTTTAAGAGCGAAAAAAAAAAAGGGACTTTTTTTAATTATCGTGAAAACCACCCCCAAAAAAAAAAAAAAAAAAAAAAAATTTGAAAAAAAAAAAAAAATCCACCCAAAAAACCCTTTAAAAAAAAAAAAAAAAAAATTTTTTGAAAAAAAAATTTTTTTATAATTATGAAAAAAAACCTTTTTCTTTTTTTTTTGCCCATATCTCCTTAAAAACTTTTTTAGCCGTCTTTTATAAAAAAAGCGGAAAAGGACTTTTAAAATTCGTTGGACCAAAAACCCCCCCAAAAAAAAAAAAAAATTGAAAAAAAAAAAAATTCCCAACCCAAAAAAAACCTAAAAAAAAAAAAAAAAAATTTGGAAAAATTTTTTTATTATTGAAAAAAAAAAACTTTCTTTTTTCTTTTGCCCAAATTTATCTTCCTTTAAAAAACTTTTTAAAAAAAAAGGGCGCGTTTTTTTATCCCATTAAGAAGCGAAAAAAAGACTTTAAAATTTTCGTGACCTGTTGACCACCCCCAAAAAAAAAAAATGAAAAAAAAAAAAAAAATTTTTTTCCCACCCCCTCAAAAAAAAAAAAAAAAAACCTATAAAAAAAAAAAAAAAAATTGAAAAAAAATTTTTTTTTAATATTTGCAAAAAAAAAAAAAAAAAAAAACTTCTTTTTTAAGGTGTAGTGACAATATTGTCGGATTACACAGTTTGCGAAGAGGGAAAAGTGCTGACACCCGAACAAGCCCGTATCCTTAAATTGATTGCTAAGCCAATGGCCAAATTTCAATTAACCATGAAATGCTCCTGGACAAAAACCGACGGTTTCGAATTGCATGTTCCGGATGACATTAATGATGATGAAGATATAGCTGACAGCGGACAAGGTGACGAAGTTGATGACGACGATGATGAAGCCATGGAACAGGAGGAAGATTCTGATGAGGACGAAGATGACGAATAGAGATTCAGAATCAGTTATGTATTAAAATGCATATATTTTAGCAATAGGTGAAAATTTAGAATAAGGTTTATTTTTTGTCACTAAAATGGAAATTCTGAGAAGATAATTCAAATTCATTTTTCTATGCCGATGAGGATACACTTCCACTACCTCCCCCACTGCTACCGCTCTTCTTAGTGGATTTGTAAACAATAACGTAGCGCTGGGCAACAGGAAGTGGTTCAGCATAACCATTAGTGTATGAGGAGTCTTCGAATAAAACTTCATAGTCTTCGGTTGCTGTCTGAGGTAGTCGATGGATAATGGCCTTGTAAAAGCAAGTTGTTTGGGGATATAGAGCCATAACTTGAAATAAGCATAAAGATAATAATAAACCTCTTGTGTGTTAAAGTTTTCATAAACTCACCAACTGTGTCTTTGGGAAATAACGCATGACCATCTGTCTCGGGATTCGCTCTCATCAAGGGCAATGGAATTACCTTACGTTTACTTAGAACATGGCGGTCCTTTTGCTCCTCATCGATATCGATGACATCATATTTATTTTGTCGCTGTAAAAAGCTAACTACTTCGGCCAAAATCCAATTTTCTTCTTCCTCCACACCTTTCACCAAAGCGGCAACATTGTCACCAACTTTGGCAATATAATTACTCTCAGCCGGGATGGCACCACAAAGTGGTGGTACTTTTTCTCCAGGTTTACTAACAAAGAGTGGCAGTGTTTGCGCTGATATCTGTACCATCTTCATAAGAGCACCTCTACGTATAGCTTCTTTATTGCCAGCATTTCGCGCCTGTATGCGGCGCTCATTTCGTATATTTCGAATTTCTTGTATTTTTTCTAAGGCCTTGCGAATTGTGTCTTCTTCTACAACGGCGTCTTGCAAACAGGCTTTATAAAGACTCTTCATTTTTTGTACAGGAATATTGCTTTGTTGAGCCCTTGATAATCCATTGATATTTGTCTCTGAACGTCGCCGTTCATCATCAATTTGATGTATTAGACGTTGTATATCTTTAAGGCGCTCCTGGAATAATAAAATGAATTAAATAGGTCTGGTAAATGTTTGGGTAACAATTTTCTATACATCCTTTATCCAGGCAGACATGGAAAAAATCTAAATGAGATTTCCATGAAACTATTCATGGGGCAACTTTGTAAGGAATTTACCCGCAAGCTATAAACAAAATCTTACCTGTATCTGCAAAGCTGCATTTTCCGCCGTTAAAGGCATTTTTAACGATTTTTTTATAATGCAGCTATTTTACTGAAGAATACTTTATTTGAGTATAGCGCGCGATGTCTACATAGAACTACAGGATAAATATAATTATGTCAATTAAAAATTTATAAGTTTCTTGAAGTGAAAATAATGTGCGCCGTTCAATCTGTTTACCAAATAAATCAAAGTCTTTGAGATAAATAGAACAAGAAGCCGTTGAAAAATATCAGTTGGCTTTGACCTACGAGCGCCAGTGTTGACATTCGAGCGTGTTTCAAACCAACTTTTCATTTTTAATCCCAGCATGCAACTTTGGCTGAAATCTGTTAAAACAGAATAAAGTTATATATTTTTTTCGGAAAACTGTATTATAACTTGATGGGGAATGATCCAAAGCTAAAATTAACATTGAATAATTAAGGAAAAGGCTATTTTAGCGCGATGAAGCGAATTTATTGCATAAATTCCGCAAGTACTACGTTAATTTTCTGTAAGTAATCTGGAAAAAAATATCCATGGTCATAAAATATGTGTATATATTTTGCTTGCGAACATGCACTTTGCTATGAAAAAAGCGGTATAAATATCATAAAACGAGTTTAAATATATGACTTCATTAAATAGATACATAAAGTCACCAGTAAGCATAGGGCTGTTTTCTTTTAGCACTGGATACCCTAAGTAATCAGCTATTTAAAAACAATCACAGAAAAGAAGTGAAATCTTGCATTTTTAATGTATGAAATGCTCCAATTAGTAATAAATATTTACTGCTACGATTATTTATGACACTATACCACTTTGAATTACATGTTTTTCGATAAATTAGTGAATCGATGAAGCGTCACTTTATCAAAACACAATCTGGCAAGATATTTTAACATTGCATAATTTAGGCCACAATTGCAAGCATTGTATCCTTCAAACATAAACGGAAAAGCGCCGTCACTATTGAGAAGTTGTAAACCGCCAAGTTACTACAAAAAAGTATCGCATGAGTGCCTTTTTTTAATAAATTTAGAACGACGCCAATAAGAGCTCCCTCAAACAATCAGAAAAAGTGAGTTTTAAGATAGTTGTTAAATGAATCATTATGGCCATGTAAATACGATTGTTTAGATGTTTATTAATTTGATTAAACATTTATAAATTCTTAGAAATATTACATTTGTACGACTATCACATTTAACATAATTTTTTGCATTAATAAAAGAATGATATTGAGATACAAGTTACATGTTGCAGCGTCTTAATTCTCTATGGAGGCAGCGTGTCTGGAAAAATATTTGAAAAACGATCACTTTATTCAATTTTGAAAGTCAAAAATTGTTCACCAATATACCTTTCACATTTTTAAGCGAAATATCTATGTTTTCAGCATTTCATTATCGTTTTTATTTAAATAAATTATAAGAAGCTAGTTGCGCTTGGTGATTCACAAAATATAAAATGACTTTAGTAACAAAAGTGATGGCAAAATACTTTCATGTACATTTCATACTTTTTCATATGCTTCCAGTTGGCGATTGTTGCAGTGTCACTTAAGAGTCTGTAGTAGCGATGAGGATGAAATGGAACTTTGAAATGCTGGCAGGGGTAAAACGCATAATGTAATGTTTGCTGTTATGCCTTTATTTGAGACATATTCAGATTTTTTAGCAAATACAAAACAAATTCTTAATATATTGTTTTTTGTTTCAGCCATACTAAAATATGTTTAATGCGCCGTCTGGACTATAAATTTATCATGGTCAATTCAAATAGTAAATTCAGTTATTTTACTAAACAAAGACGTTCATTTTAAGATAATGCAAATTCATTTTTCCAGTAGGGATATTTTTGGCCACACAGATGTCGCTCACAATTGAATGAACCAGGGGGCTAATCACGGCATTCGATATCGAATTCATAATCGTATCGAAAAAATTGTCGATACGATTAAAAGTTTGGATCACGGCATTCGATCGAAATTTGATGCAATTTCTCAAGCGTTGCCAACAGCAAAAAACGAAGCAGAGCAAAATGAAATGACAAAACTAAGTTAGCGTCACAAAATAGAATGTAAAAAAACATGTTTTTGGAGGTTTCAAATTAAAAAGTAAATTGTATTGCATTATATCTTATGGACCCATATCTCTTTTTACATTCCTCCAAATTCCTTCCTAATTGGAGGATGAGATGAATATAAAATAATTCGGCGACAAATAAGGAAAAAAAGTGCACATTGTTATTGGTGTAAGTACATGGGTTTGAAATGGTGTGCACTGTTAGAAAGTCACCTTTTGTAGGCTCAATGGACGATTTCGGCTGACGAAGGAGGCGTTCAAATGGAAAATAATATTTGGTGGCATGTCAACGTCAATTTTATCAATTGTCTGCCGTCTTAAAACTTTTTGCGAGGGGAGTTCATAATTCACTATTCTTACAAGGTGGTCCAGAAGCGTTATGTTGTCACGGAATGGTACGGTATTTGGTCGATCACAATCTCTTGAATATCGATCTAGCATGTGCGCTTTATATATGGTTCTTTGTCAAGCTAGAATGCTCGCTGCGAACACTACTATGACCAATTTTTGTTTAACTTTTATTGGAATTGCATTGGTCCTAAATATTAAAAATATGTTCATTATATGTAAATTTACTACAAACTAGCAACAATTCGAACTAAAACTAATATATTTACTATTCCTATATGGCGAAAACAATGTAAAAAACATGTGAAAAATGTTTTACGATTGCAATTTACCAATCGAAAAAATTGTCGATCAAAAAAACTCGATATCGACTCCCGTGATCCGAAAAATTTAGATTTCGATCAAAAGTTCTCGATATCGAATGCCGTGATTAGCCCCCAGGTTTATTTCGTTCCAATATATACAATTGAGTGAAATATTAAGAAGGGTTGTATTCTTGATTTTCGACAACTAGTTGAACAAAATATGTAGGAAATATGTCCGTGCAACCTGGTTGTATAGCATTGTTGAAACGTAACGCATATTTTTTCAAGTTGTATTGACCTTTCGTAACGTATATCACAATGATACATAAATAAATTTTAATGAATGTGAAAATAAAACTAAATTTGTATATAATTAAAAAAAACTTTTAAATGTGTATTTATTTCAAATAAATTCTACAGGTGTACGACTTTGAATAGGAAACTATATTTTTATGTAGAGTGGTTGGTATGTTCACTTGTCACATAATGTATGCTTGTTTAACTAAATTGCTATTTTGGCAAATATTTACTGCTTTCCATTTTTCAATACACTTTTTGCTGTTTTAGCAGACTTTTCTGCGGTGTCTACTAACACATTTCTTTGGGTGTCTTATATTAATCAAAATTGAATTATTATTGTAAATACATAACACCGAAATTATTAAAACTTGTGGATTTTTATGTGCAATGTAACAACGAAAAGGCTTTAGTCATATAATATAGTTTAATTTGCCTTATGGTTTTGTATAACGTAACAAATATATTAACTAAATTACAAAATGGGTTAATTTGGAGACAAATAGCAAGAATTAAATTCATTGTTACGATATAAAAAATCTTATTTGCCTTTTTATTTATAACCATTAAATTTCTCTTTATATTAAATGTGAGTACTAAGTCGAGTTAAAACCAAAAATAAATCGGTTTGTTTTTAATTTTTATTGTATGGGAATAATTAAAATCACAAAATGTTAAAAAAAATGCTGCTTAGCTTTCTTACTATCGGAGTTAAATTTATGATTTTACCCCCATTGGAGTATGCCTTCTTCCCGAGAAACTCGGGAATACCAACTCCAAAGGGCTACAACAACAACAGCTAAAATAGCAAACAAATCGCTGAATTAGCAAACTTGTTTGCTAAAAATTTTTGACAAACATCGCTGCTGAAATAGCAAACTGCGTTAGTTGAAATAGCTAACGTTTTTACTGCTATAACAACTACAAATGTTTGTTGCACCAGCAGCAAAAATTGTTGTTTTTACGATATGTTGAAATGAAACCCGTACATCATTTAATACAATAACTTCTACTTTTATTAAATGTGTGAAATAAATTGAATTTCATCAAAGTATTGGAAGTTAAGTAGAAGTGTTGTACAGTATTTATTTTCCCTTAGTTTTCTTCTTTGGCCTTATACACGCTGATAAAATATAACAATCTGTAATGAAAAAAGTAAAAAAAAAACAATTAGTAACTACACTATTTTATACTAAATTTTATAGTTGATTAGAAGTTGCATTTTATGTATTTTCATCTAGCGAATTCGAAAATAGAGGTTAACAATTTTTTTAATGAAAGTTTTTGAGATATCCTTCTATTTTTCTCATTAAAAAATTATTTTTAGATCTAAAAATTTACAATTATATCGAACAAATGTGGATCTGTAATAAGTTAAGTTGTTCAAAATATATATTAAAAAAGGACACTTTTACTTCTAACTTTATCACTATTCTTCTAATTTTATTCTTACGTCAAAGTATCACCTTTTCGAGCATAAAGAGAAACCGGACGTTATTTCAATGGTTGGCACTTTTCCATCCGGCACAGAATCACTGTAAAACATGATTAAAATCGGCTCAATTTTTATCGTTATATTAGAACCACTTTCTTATCACATATCCAATGATTTAGGCGGTCATTTCTAGCTTGAGATATGATTCTCGCGTATATTAAAAAACTAAAAACATAAGTATATCTCAAAATGTGTTCCATATAAAAAATTAACCTCTATATTCCGGCCGTATTTATTTGGCATTATTTGGCTAAAATAGCAAGGTTGTTGTGTTATCCTGGTTTTAATACTCACATTTAAGATGATATATCCGGGTGCAGTTTATATTAGCTATAGCGGCTGCCGGTTATTTCAGGCCTACTTTGACTTGCAGTCCATTACGGTACGGCAGTGTGGAACTTTTTTCCTGTCACTGAGGGCTACCCGATTCCATGCAGGAAACTCAAAGGTATGAAAAGCGGGCTTGAACCATTGTAAGACGATTGCTCCCATATATCAATGTATGATAGAAATTTCCTATCTAAAAATTAGTAAAAGAATTTATTAAAAACAAAAGGACTTTAAAAATGGTACAATATTATACAATACAATACTTACCAAAGACCATTAATAAAGAAGACGTTAGATGAGCTTGCTCTTCCTCTTTTTCTTGAAAAAAACCAGAGATTAATATCATACATATTCCATGAGATATTGCAACTTTTTTTCGGTTTCTCTTTTCATTTTGCATTCGTAACAAAATCTAATTAGCTTTTTTTTAGCAAATCTTTTAACTTTTAAAAGAAAAACACTTCGTGAAACATTTTATTAATAATTTAGTGCGACCGACCCCGAAATTTGCGTGAACTTTTGTGAAAAAAGATAAATAAAAAATTGTCTTCATCAAACCACTAAGTTCGGGACGCTTTTCCAACAAGTATGATATTAATCTCCGTTTTCTATTACTAACACAATCAAAGCCCATTTCATGTCTTCTTTATTAATGTTCTTTGCTAAGAATTATGGGTGCGAAAAGGAGATGGTTGATACTTTTTCAAATTCTAATATAAAGTGAAAAAGAGACACATAGAGTAATGCTGGATTCGAACATGCTCAAAAGAAATCAACTTTTGTATGAACAGTGTTGTCGTAGTATATTTTATAAAAACGTAAATATAAAAAATCACACATCAGAAAAATGAGGTAAAGGTTTCGTTTAACTTTTTATTTATAATCAAGGTCAGTTGAAATCTTAGGTCATATCAATCAAATACATCAAAAGATTTTCATATATAATACAATGAATCAAATTATATTTTATTTTTTCAAATCTGGAGATTTTTATTCACATTATATGACTTTTTCTTCACAAGCCGCTGGTTGTTTACTAATATACCTAAGAAGTACATGATAAGAATAAAAACAGATAAAAGAATGCAGAATTATAAATGATTTCCTACATTGCCAGTCTTATCACAATGGACTGAATAGTCTAAGTGATACATCGGGCTGCCACCTAACCTAACCTAACCTAACCTACATTGCCAGCCTTTGCCTTTCAAAGAGCCAAATTTTATCTTACAAAATCATTATCATACTGCAGTTTATTAAAACTCCAATATGTAACAGGAAGTGATAATTTGTAGTAAATTTTGCGTTCCTTGACTATTCTTAATATTCATTTAGCTTATTGGTTAGCAGTTTGTGCTAATAATTTTGTTTTGTCATTTGCAGAAATCAATTCTACAAAATTTCTTAAAATTGCTATCTCGAATTACAAATATGTTTGCCCAATTTTGTAAAGAAATTCCTAAAACGGCAACACTGCCATTGAGTGCAAGATCAGAAATGAACTTTTCCAATGAGTGAAAGATTGGACCAATATGCAGGACGCATCTAGATTGTCAAAATGTAAATGCGACATCTTGTTAGATACATCTTTGTACTAAAACATCAAGAAGATATGGCAGCATTATTCCCTCCAGTAAACAAAATCAGCTGATCAATATATTATTGTGAATGGCGTTTTTGCTCAAGGGAAATTCTTGTGGACAATTTCATGCCCATCATCATATGTTTCCTACAACTCGAATATACAACACACAAAAAAGAGAAATCGCATTTTTATTTAGTAAGTATTTAACTAGTACAATAAAAACGAAAGTTGAGAAAAGAATGCTGCGTTCCCTGATTACAAAGATACCTCGTAACATAAGCCCTGTAGCATATACGGCTTCAAATACAGGCAGTCGTTATATATCGACAGGTGAAAATTCAGAATCTGAGTGCGTTGGAGGCTTACCGAGAGATATAATAAACAAACGAAAATGGGAGAAATCGCACAGGTAAGAAGAAATCAATCAGGGTAAACATAGAATTTAAATGCAATGTACCATTTAAAATCTATGGGGTAATCTAAGTAATTAGGTTAAATACACATTACGATATGTCTAAGACATGCAAATTTTAATGTAAAATAAATAAATATGGTGTTTAAAATGTATTTAAATACAAGTAATGTTTTGAACTTGTTCTTAACCGTTGATACACTTTTATATGACTAAATCCTACTGGGATACATTTATATTCATATTTACTTAAGCGATCTTATTCATTCCTCTTGTTCAATTCAAACGATCAGAAACTTGTTTTTCCCGCCCGTTGTTGTTGCTGTTGTAGTTATTTACATTGCTTTGAGCACGTAGTCATTTTATGTCCTGTAAGAACCTAATCATCATTTAACACTTGGAAAATTCCAAACAATTTGCAGTATGTATTCGTTGGCTAAAGTATTTCTAAATATAGAAAACCTGTGTATCTATGAATACATATAGCGGATGGATAATGTCTGTCCATGCATAGGCAAATAACTTGCATACATATGTGCCTTAAGGGCGTTAATGGGTTTGTATAAAAAAACTATTTGGAATTATTGTGTACTTTGTAATCGTAATCACAAGTTATTACATCCATTCGTCATATAATGCTTTTCAACGATTACCATAAATTTTATGAGGAAAGTTAAAGACGAAATTGAAAGCAATGATTGCTTAAGCATCCATTGCAAAGATGTTTGGCGATTATTTAACCCATGATCCTCGGTTCAACGGTGGATGCAATTTATGATGGGATGTCGCAGTGTGCAATCATTGATAAGATTGATAGAGGGAGCCACTGTGATGCAATGGTTAGCATGCCCGCCTTGCATACATAAGGTCGTGGGTTCGATTCCTGCTCTTCGACCGAACACCAAAAAGTTTTTCAGCGATGTATTATCCTACCTCAGTAATGCTGTTGACATTTCCGAGTGTTTCAAAGCTTCTCTATATGGTTTCACATCAATGTGAAAAGCCGTTCGGACTAGGCTATAAAAAGGAGATCCCAGTGATAAGAGAGAAATTCACCACTGTGGTATCCCAATGGACTGAATAGTCTGAGCCTGATACATCGGGCTGCCACCTAAACTAACCTAAGCTAATTGAGTCGCCTTATTCCTCATTGAATGTTCGTTGACATTCGGCCAATATTTTAACAAAATTGTCTATGCACACAAAACATTTTTTTTCTGATTCAATCACAAAATTAATTAATCCAATTAGTTTTTTAATTGAAATGTCTTCAATCATGAAAATGATAGTATCAATCACAGTTTTAATTGAGCATAAAAAAATTGATTAAAAAATTAATTGATTTCATTACCAAATTTCAATTTAATTTTTTTTAATTGATTCAATTAACTATTTAATTGATGTTGATTGCAAAATTCAATTAATTTTTTAATTAAAAATTAAACTATTTTTAATGACTATACTATATTTTAATCACTTTCTATAAAATATAGTTTGCTTCAAAAATTGATTGTTTCAAAAAAATGTAATTAATTTTTCAACTGACTCTTCCGAGCTTGATTAAAAAGTTAATTGTGTCAATTTTTTAATAGAAAATTTAAATTATAAGGAGAAAGTCCATAACTTTGTAAAATATAATATCTCGCTGAAGATGATCACCAATCGGTTTTGGTAGATTTTTGTAAAATTTTCTTCAAATTTTGTTTGGCACGAGTGGCAACCGTGTCAATCGATAACATTTAAGCTTTTTGGCATAGCACGTCACGCATTTAGGATTTTTTCCCCAGACATGTTGTTTATTTAGCGGCATCGTTTAAAATATAACCGTTCAATTACCCATTTTCGAAACATACCGCAACCCCGCCAAATCTATACGATTCTACGTCATTATGGGGTATTGATGTATTAAGGTAGAAAAATATGTACATATATTAAAGATCACATTAATCTTGATCTTTCGATTTTCGTAGATTTTTATGAACAATGGTATTGTCTTTCTATTTTCCTCAATGTAAGAACTAAATAATATTTTTAACAAACAATAACCCAACAGAGAGAGATTTTGAATTCGATATTGTATTGTTGTAATACATTTGACTGTCATGTGAATAAGTTTATGTACCACTTATTTGACTTGTGTCCGCCCTTTTGTGTTTCAGTTTTTTCTCATTTAAATAATTTGGTATAACAATTGCTCATAATTGACCTGAAAATTTCAAATATTTCGAAATTGTTTTATACAATATAAACGCTTGCCAATATGCTTGCTGAGTTATTTGACTTGGGTCGGTTCATGAAATGTTGTTTCAGTGTGTTTCCGTTTTTTTTTTTCGTGACTAACGTTTGAAGAAAATTGCGTGAGCCCCAAAAATGTACCTGAGTGGGAAAAATGTTGGGAAAATTGTGCTCATACCACTTAGGCTCACGAACGTAATCGTTCTCATGTCCATGAACCTAGAACCCGAAAATATACCTGAGTGGTAAAAATGTTGGGAAAATTGTGCTCTTGCCACTTAAGCTCACGAACGTACTCATTCTTGCGTACATTCCCACAACCACAAACATTCTTAGGCTCCCGAACGTACTCACACTCTGTGCATACTAACATCCACGTTTTTATGCTAACGTAAATTCACACCCTCACGATTTAAATCACACCAAAGTTTTCAATCGGGCTTACTAGTTTACTCGGAAGATCATGCATCATCCCCGACTATTTATAGATTTTATTGAGTTTTACGTGCTAACGCCTCATCTCGCCACAGTAATACTGGCGACATTTCTGAGTGTTTCAAAACTTCTCTAAGTGATTTCTCTGCAATGTGGAACGCCGTTCGGACTCGGCTATAAAATGCAGGTCCCTTGTCATTAAGCTTAACATGAAATCGGGCAGCACTCAGTGATAAGAGAGAAGTTCACTACTGTGGTATCACAATGGGCTGAATAATCTAAATGAGCCTGATACATCGGGCTTCCACTTAACCTAACCTAACCTACGTGCTAACACAATGTCGATTTCCAATATTACTCATGTATGAACTCACTTGTGGATATTGCTTGAATTTACTTGAGAGTGTGTTCGCACCACAAATATAGCCCCCAAGTCTGTGTGAGTAAAAATTTTGCATTTAAGCGTAATTCCACGATTCCGTTTCTTGAGAGACTAGAATTTATGCTTCAATTCTGATCTGTAAGAAAATAGTTATTCAGCATTCCGAAATATAATTTTACCTCTTTTTTAGACATAACCCCTATATGGACTAATGTCCCGGTTTTAGGACATCTAGAGACTGAAATTTGAAGTCTAGGTTTATTTCATACCAATTGCTAACTAAGGCTATATCACTTCACATGACCAATCCTTTGTATGTGGAAACGTACAAAGTTGACACGATTTGGAAAATAATCCTCATTTGTTTGGACTCAAATGGATGCCGAACAGATCCTATTTGAATGAGTCTCCTACATATATAAATAATATCCAAATTTTTTTCGTGATCCAGCTAGCGTTCCCACATGAATTTTTATTTTGACCAACATTTTTCAAAAATGGACCAGAAATTCGTACCAGCGGACCACTTTTCGAAATTAAATTAATATCATTTAAAAGTTAACATTTTTCAAAAATTTTATTTCTATAGAAAAAATTTTGAAAATTTTATTTGTATAGAAAATTTTCTGAAATATTTTACTTCTATAGAAAATTGTCATAATTTTTATTTCTATAAGAAAATTTTGCCAAAATTTTATTTACTGTAGAAAATTTTGTCAACATCTTTATTTCTATCGAAAATGTTGTAATATTTTATTTTATATGTATAATTGTCAAACTTTTATTTCTATAATAATGTTACGCAAATATGTATTTCTAACATAATTTTTTTAGCAGAAATTCTTCTAAAAAACATTTTTTTTGAAGTTTATTTCTGTACAAGAATATTTGGCTATATTTTTATTTGCCTATAGAAATTCTTTAGTTAAAATTATTTCTAGAAACATGTTATTTATTTATAAGTTTTTATTCGGAGTGAATACTAAACCTTCTTGCCAAAGAGCATTTTATTATATTTGTATCGTTTAAAATTTTTTACTATTCTAATAAAAAATTTTGAAAAAAATGCGACTTTGAACGGAAAATGGACCAACTCAACCAAATTCCATTTGGTCGACCATCGGACCAAATTTAAAATTAATATTTTTTGGTACAATTTTGGTCGCAATCGACCCAAAATGGACGCCGCTGATCGCAGCTTTGTATTGTGGGGGTCTTTTAGATTGTCTGGTTTCTTTGTCTATTTTCGTCGACCCCAGTGTGTTATGGACTGGGTCGAGGGTATTTTGTTTAAGAACTACTATAGTGATCATGCCTCCAATTTACAAAATTAAGCAAATAAATGAAAAAATATGAAAATGGATAAATTAAAACACTTCGTTTTTCTATTCTTCCCATTTTACAGATTTACTGTCAATCATTACAAATCAATTCAGTACCAAGCAGCATCTCGCACTAACCATCTCTAGTGATGAAATACAGAAACTTTATGGATGTCTTTTGCCAGTAAGATAATAAGCAGAATCAATTGCGACAAAAATATGCTACTTGACCCGTGGTCTGCATTGGTTCATGGAATAAGATTAACCGAGTCATTAATTACAATTGCATGTCACATCAGCGCCTGAAGGTTATTAAGTCATTCGTGTTTGTTATTATGATTTGGATTGCAAATAATTTATGTTATCAAAGGCTTAACCATGCAATAATTAACGCTTTTTTAAATTAGCGCAGTTATATGGACATAGTCATTTCAAAATCGACAGATTTATTTTTTATAGGCGTAAAAAGATAATAAAGAAGGAAGATAGAATAATAACAGCAGGAAGTATCAACCGTTTTGTGGTTTGCAGTCGGGTCTGACGGCCCGATTAGCGGACACAGGGTTTTCCCAACCCTGTCTAAGGAACTGAACCCCCATTTTGGCAGTATGCCTTATTTCCCGAAATAACTCGAAAAATAGAACTACAAAGGGCTACAATAAACAAGGCGACATTAACAATTTTTTTTGTTTCACAAATGTATTCAAGAATAAGAACGAAATTAATTATAATAAATTGACATAGATATTATTGGCAACAATTTTTCTCATTAATGAATTACTAAAAAATTTAAATATAAGTTCAGCTTTTTCATAGAAAAACTTGATAAATTAAAAATAAACGAACATGTATATATGCGAAAGCTGCATGCAACATTCGTATTAATGTTGGCCACATTAGCAAATCTTTTTCTTCCATTGTTATTGGTCACACGGACTAGAGATATGCGCGTGAACGAAATTGTCGTGAACACATGTGATTCAACGCGTGCATTACGTGAGTCCGTGTATAAAAATATGAATTCAACTCTCAGTGAATGTGCGTGGAATAGGACTAAAACAAATGTGTAGTGCGTAGAGTAATTTAAAAATCGGTTCGTGAATTTAAAAATTTCTACAAATCACGCTCACGAAAAAAATAAAGATTTAATAATTCTTACTCTCGGTATTTAACTGAAATTGACGAAGCTGTTGAACTAATTTTATTCGATGAATTTTTGTTACTTCTTGCTCATTCCCGGTTGGAAATATGTTCGTGAGTTTCCTGATTGTACGTGAGGGCCACGTGCAATATATCGTGATCACTGCGTGAGCGTTGAGTCTGTAAAAGTAGTTCGTGCGTGATTACTGCTTTCCATTCGTGAATGATGCGTGAGTGTTATATATTTGACTTCAATTGACAACGGGACCATATTAAAACTTTCTTCATTGCATAAATAAATTTTAGTTTGTTTTTTTGCGATACAATCATGTTCTTCAAATTATAGATGCCTATTTTTGCGTTGTTTTTTGGTTTTGCTTCTTTTCTAATTAATAAATTGACACAAAATGAATGTTAACATCAAAACATTAATCATAAACACTATTATCGTCTTTTCAAAAAACCTACGCGGTGTCGATATCTATATTATCATACATCATTATATTAATATATACAACCAGGCTGCCACACGTTGGTAGAACTTCCTACCAAAAATTGTAGAAATAAAATTTTCTTGGAAAAATTTTCTAGTAGAATAAAATTTTGACAAAAATTTTCTATAAAATAAAAAAATTTTGACAAAATTTCTCTAATAGAAATAAAATTTTGACAAAATTTTCTGTAGAAATATTTATATTATACTATATATATATATATATATATATATAATTAATACTATATATATATATATATATATATATAATATATATATATAGTATAAATCTATAAAAAAAAAAAAAATAATATACTATATTATATTTTATTAATCTATATATATATAATATATATATATATATATATATGATATAATATATATATATATATATATATATATATATATATATATACTATATTTTATAATATATTATTGTCAACATTTTATTTCTATGAAGAAAATTTTGTCAAATTTATTTCTATAGAATCATTTTGTCAAAATTTCATTTCTACTAGAAATTTTGTCAAAATTTCATTTCTAATAGAAAATTTTGTCAAAATTTTATTTCTAGTAGGAAAATTTTGTCAAAATTTTATTTATTAGAACAATTTTGTCAAAATTTTATTTCTATAGAAAACTTTCACAAATTTTATTTCTATATGGAATGATTTTGCAAAATTTTATTTCTATCGAAAATTTTGTCAATTTTATTTTTTACAACAAAGTTCTGTCAAATTTTATCTATAGGATTGACAGACGATTCACGTCTATGTTACATGAATTGGCAAATTTTAATTTCTGAAGGAATGTTTTCTCAAATTAAAGGTTTGCGAAGTCCTTCTTGCGATTCCGACATAGATCTGAACTAATGCACAAGTAACAAGTAAGATAAGGACCTAAAAACCACATATTTACCATTTAGTCCTGAAAATTCAATATATATTTTTGTTGTAGTTGGATGTAAAATTTTAATATTTTCATTATAATTATGTGACGATCTTTATTTTTATACCCCCTTGTTTTTCCAGATATTGTACGCGATCTAAAGGAAATTGCGATAAACATAATCCATCTGGAAATTTCTGCTTGCTTCGAAAGAGTAAGTGTGGAAACACAATAAATTGGCATTTACCTCAAAGCCCAGGGCACCGTATAATTTTAATCTGACTTTTCAATATTAACCTCTTTCCATACCCAGTCGATGCACTATAATGTACGCACATGGCAAAGTTAAATCGTGGCTTACTAACTGTTATTAACATATTAAAAATCTTGTAAAACCAAGAGGATCAACCCCGAAATATGTCAAATTAGCACAAATTCTATGATGGTGCGTTGAGAATTTTACTACCGCATTTTTTTCCTTGTCATGATGGTTAATGGATAATAGTTCCACGAGACGTGGTCAATCTGTTGGTATAAACTTCCGGATGTTGGTCTAATTGCTCTAAATGATGCCTTAATGATGGAAAATGGTCTCTATGCATTATTGAAAAAATACTTTAGATCAGCTGATTGTTATTTGGATCTTCTGGAATTATTCCACGATATAACCTTTATAACTACTGTGGCCAAAGTTTAGATTTGCTGAATGCCAATGAAAATGTGTTATCATTTACAATGGAAAAATATAATACTACAGTTGCCAATAAGACTGCATATTATACATTCTATTTACCCTTTGCTTTGGCCATGCATTTAGCTGGGTAAGTCATTTTGTTTTGGCCCTGCATTGAGCTATTCATTATATATTATCTTTTTTGGTAGTATCAAAGACCAGGAAGCTTTTAGACAATCAAGAACTATTTTACTTGAAATGGGTCACTTTTTCCAAGTTCAAGATGATTTTTTGGATTGCTTTGTAATCCCGAAGTTACCGGAAAAATTGGTACTGACATTCAGGATAAAACAATGTTCCTGGTTGGCTGTGGTAGCATGCAGCGAGCAAATGAAGAACAAAAGAAAATAATGTTGGATTGCTATGGAAAAAACGGTATTTATTATTCATATTATAAATTATAAATTCATACTAATCCTAACTGTTCTTATTTAGAACCCGAAAAAGCCGAAATTGTAAAGGAGCTTTACAAAACTCTGGGTCTTCCCCAAACCTATGCGCTATATGAAGAAGAATCATATAATATGATCAAAACCCATATCCAACAAACCTCCCGAGGGGTGCCACATAGTATATTTTTGCAAATACTTAATAAGATATATCAGCGTGATGCATAAAGGCTTCATATCATCACATTTAGTCACAAATAATAAGTTGTAGTTATTTTTAATAGTTTATTACGATTTTTAAACAACGAAAAACAAAGTTTACTTTTTTACTATAGATTTTATATTTTTTGGGTTTGACGAATTGCGAAAATAGGGGAAATGAAAATAAAATAATTAAAAACACCAAGTATTAGTATTTGGCTAATAACAAAAGGATTGCGTTTATTGTGTGATACGACCAAATAGGTTTGCTAAAGCTCTGACCGGTATAGTGCCCGGAAGAAGGGAACGAAAGGGAGCTCGAAGCTGATTGTTATTTGGATCTTCTGGAATTATTCCACGATATAACCTTTATAACTACTGTGGCCAAAGTTTAGATTTGCTGAATGCCAATGAAAATGTGTTATCATTTACAATGGAAAAATATAATACTACAGTTTGCCAATAAGACTGCATATTATACATTCTATTATCCCTTTGCTTTGGCCATGCATTTAGCTGGGTAAGTCATTTTGTTTTGGCCTGCATTGAGCTATTCATTATATATTATCTTTTTTGGTAGTATCAAAGACCAGGAAGCTTTTAGACAATCAAGAACTATTTTACTTGAAATGGTCACTTTTTTCCAAGTTCAAGATGATTTTTTGGATTGCTTTGGTAATCCCGAAGTTACCGGAAAAATTGGTACTGACATTCAGGATAACAAATGTTCCTGGTTGGCTGTGGTATGCATGCAGCGAGCAAATGAAGAACAAAAGAAAATAATGTTGGATTGCTATGGAAAAAACGGTATTTATTATTCATATTATAAATTATAAATTCATACTAATCCTAACTGTTCTTATTTAGAACCCGAAAAAGCCGAAATTGTAAAGGAGCTTTACAAAATCTGGGTCTTCCCAAACCTATGCGCTATATGAAGAAGAATCATATAATATGATCAAACCATATCCAACAAACCTCGAGGGGTGCCACATAGTATATTTTTGCAAATACTTAATAAGATATATCAGCGTGATGCATAAAGGCTTCATATCATCACATTTAGTCACAAATAATAAGTTGTAGTTATTTTTAATAGTTTATTACGATTTTTAAACAACGAAAAACAAAGTTTACTTTTTACTATAGATTTTATATTTTTTGGGTTTGACGAATTGCGAAAATAGGGGAAATGAAAATAAAATAATTAAAAACACCAAGTATTAGTATTTGGCTAATAACAAAAGGATTGCGTTTATTGTGTGATACGACCAAATAGGTTTGCTAAAGCTCTGACCGGTATAGTGCCCGGAAGAAGGGAACGAAAGGGAGCTCGACCGATTTTCTATAGAAATAAAATTTTGACAAAATTTTCTATAAAAGTAAAATATTGGAAAAATATTATATAGAAAAAAATTTTGACAAAATTTTCTATAAAAGTAAAATATTGACAAATATTCGATAGAAATAAAATTTTGACAAAATTTTTTATTGAAATAAAGTTTTGACAAAATTTTTCATAGAAATAAAATTTTGACACACATTTTCTATAGAAATAAAAATTGGACAAAATTTTCTATAGAAATAAAGTTTTGACAATATTTTCTATAGAAATAAAATTTTGACAACATTTTCGATAGAGATAAAATTTGGACAAAATTTTCTGTGAAAATAAAATTTTTCAATAGAGATAAAATTTTGACAAAATTTTTTATAGAAATAAAATTTTGACCTAATTTTTTATAAGAATTAAATTTTCACAAAATTTTCATAGAAATAAGTTTTGAAAAAATTTTATTTTCATAGAAATAAAATCTTGAAAAAAATTGTATTTTCATAGAAATAAAATTTTGAAAAAATTTTATTTTCATAGAAGTAAAATAAAAAATATTTTCATAGAATAAATTTTGAAAGTAAATTATTTCATAGAATACATTTTGACAAAATTTTTTATAGAGATAAAATTTTGACAAATTGCTAAGAGAGATACATTTGACAAATTTCTGTAGTTTAGTATAAATTTTGACAAATTTCTATAGAAATAAAATGTTCACAACATTTTCTATAGAAATAAAAATTGGACAAAATTTTCTATAAAAATAAAATTTTGACAATATTTTCAATAGAAATAAAATGTTGACAATATTTTCTATAGAGATACAATTTTGACAAAATTTTCTGTAGAGATAAAATTTTGACAAAATGTTCGATAGAGATAAAATTTTGACAATATTTTCTATAGAAATATATTTTTGACAATATTTTCTATAGAAATATTTTTTTGACAAAATTTTCTATAGAAATAAAATTTTGACAAATATTCTACAGAATAAAATTTTGAAAAAATGTCCTGTAGAGAATAAATTTTGACAAGAAATTTCCTATAGAGATAAAATTTTTGACAAAATTTTCTGTAGAGATAAAATTTTGACAAAAATGTTCGATAGAGATAAAATTTGACAATATTTCTTCTATAGAAATATATTTTTGACAATATTTTCTATAGAAATATTTTTTTGACAAAATTTTCTATAGAAATAAAATTTTGACAAAATATTCTACAGAAATAAAATTTTGAAAAAATGTCGCTGTAGAGATAAAATTTTGACAAAATTTCCTATAGAGATAAAATTTTGACAAAATTTTCGATAGAAATAAAATTTTGACAAAATTTTCTATAGGGATAAATTTTTGACAATATTTTCTATAGAAATAAATTTTTGACAAAATTTTCTATAGAAATAAAATTTTGACAAAATATTCTATAGAAATAAAATTTTGAAAAAATTTCTAAGAGATAAATTTTGACAAATTTTCTTAGAAATAAAATTTGACAAAATTTTCTATAGAGATAAAATTTGTTGTTGTTTTTTATTGCAGCTTAAAACCAATACATTGTACTAAACTACAAGTGTAGCTTAACCAACAGAGGAAAAGAATGTTTGTCAAATTTATAGACTGCAAGATGGTTGGATGTACGCACGTTTCGGAATTACCATTTTCTTTCCTCTGTTGGTTAAGTACACTTGTAGTTTAGTCAATGTATGGTTTTAAGCTGCAATAAAAACAACAACAATGCTTAAAGAAACAAACCAACAATAACAAAACAAATGGAGATAAAATTTTGACAAAATTTTCTATAGAGATAAAATTTTGACAAAATTTTCGATAGGGATAAAATTTTGACAAAATTTTCTATAGAAATAATATTTTGAGGAAATTTTATTTTCATAGAAATAAATTTTAAAAAAATTTATTTTCATAGAAGTAATATTTTGAAAAAAAATATTTTTCATAGAAATAAAATTTTGAAAAAAAATGTATTTTCATAGAAATAAATTTTGACAAAATTTTCTATAGAGATACAATTTTGACAAAATTTTCTATAGAAATAAATTTTTGACAAAATATTCTATAGAAATAAAATTTTGAAAAAATCTCCTATAGAGATAAAATTTTGTAAATTTCCTATAGAAATAAAATATTGACAAAATATTCTATAGAAATAAAATTTTGACATAATTTTTTATAAAGATATAATTTTGACAAAAATTTTCTATAAAGATACAATTTTGACAAAATTTTCTATAGAGATAAAATTTTGACAAAATTTTCTATGAAAATAAAATTTTGACAAAATTTTCTATAAAAATAAAATTTTGACAAAATTTTCCATAGAAAATAAAATTTTGACCTAATTTTTTTATAGAAATTAAATTTTGACAAAATTTTCATAGAAATAAAATTTTGAAAAAATTTTATTTTCATAGAAATAAAATTTTGAAAAAATTTTATTTTCATAGAAATTTCCTATAGAGATAAAATTTTGAGAGATTTTTCTATAGAGATAAAAATTTTACAAAATTTCCTATAGAAATAAAATTTTAACAAAATTTTCTATAGAGATAAAATGTTGAAAAAAAATGAAAATTTCGTAGATTGTGGTAAGATTTTCTTCAACTTTTGGTAGATTATTGGCACGAGTGGCAACCGTGGCGATAATCCCTAAGTTCATGTTGAAGATTATCGTTGGGAGTCCTTTTACATCACAATCGCAGAAAATTTAGATGTGGAACAGATGATATTGATCATAAGTGATAAGCCACCAGATTTTTCATGGTCCCAAATGTTCCCTACCACCCAGTTAGGATATCACTATGGAGGCTTTGAACGTTTTGTTTACTTACACGGGGTGTTTGACTGGGACAAATTCAACACTGGGACAATTTATTGAAAAGGAGTCACTCTTTGCTGAAACAATAAACATTGTCTGCTATTTTTAAGCTCGATTTTAGTTTGGTTCAAACAAAAATCAATTAAACTTGGGGTTATCGTAACGTAATTAAAACTAGAAGTAGCCATATGTAATGGGTACTTTTAGTTAATGTGGTATCACAATGGTCTGAATAGTCTAAGTGAGCCTGAAAAAATAAATCGGGCTGCCACTTTAACCTCACCTAACCTAACATAACACAATATCTTAAGAATATATCTTGTAGCTTTCAGACTTAATTAAATTTACATTCCATTCTACATATTCATAGGTATTATTAAAAATAATCGACTTGAACAAAATTAATGAAAACACCAAACATCCTTCAAAAGTTAAAACGCTTGTTACTATGATTATTTAAATTTTTTTTTTTTTTTTTTTTGGTATATTAA
>PGFW01020095.1:0-16576 GCA_003123925.1 Haematobia irritans
TTTCATAGAAAATTTTGTCGACATTTTATTTCTATATAGAAAATTTCGTTAACATTTTATTGCTATACAGAAAATGTTGTAGAAATTTTATTGCTATACAGAAAAATTTGGAGAAATTTGATTTCTATTTAGAAAATTTTGTCTACATTTCATTTCTATTTAGAAAATTTTGTAAATATTTTATTTCTTTATAGATGATTTTGTCAATTTTATTGTCTGTAAAAATTTTATTTCTTATTGAATAATCGTTCGTCTCAAGAATTTTATTTCTAATCGGAAAAAATTTTGTCCCAAAATGTTATTGTCTATAGAAAGATCTTGTTGTCCAAAGAATTGTATTTCTATGGAGAAAATTTTTGTCCAAAAATTTCTATTTCTATGATAGAAAATTTGTCCAGAAATTGTTTATTTCTATTTAGAAATTTTGTCCAAAATTTTATTTCGTATAGAAAAATTGTAGTTTTTTGATGTAAAAGAATGACTTCCGTTAAAATAAAACTTGTGATAAATATAAAAAAGAATTTCGGGTTCTCGAATTTTTAACGAAAATTTAGTCTAAAAAAACGAATTTTATATTGTCGCAGTTATAAAATTGATCCTATTACGATGCATATATATTTCTTATATTTTTATTTTCTCTTGTAAGATTAAACGTTTGCTGTGGCGACTGTATCCAAAATGTTTTTCCACTTTCAGTAATGATGATTTTGAACATATGTTGTCTGGCCTTAACATTTTTCCTTTAGTTTGCGCGCAGGACATTATTTTTCTATAGATTTCAAAGGTCTGATGCGCAAGAAACTTTTTTCGAACAATTGATAATTTGCATGACCATATTTAAAGAAAAAATGAAGAAATTATTAAAAAGTTTTAAATGGCTTGTTTATTTATTTAACCCAAAGAACACAAAAAGCACATCGTAATTTGACCTAAGAGTGGGTTCAATGTCCTTTTCAATTAAAAATGTTTGAAAAAACTTTTTAAAATTCCCATGTGTATAACTACATTGCAGGGAAAATACGTGGAAATCTTTCATGAGTTTTATTGTAGATCGCTTTATTCAAGTTTTCCTCCATATCTTCTCTACTCACGTCCCTCTCGTCTAGCTCTCGCACTCCAGAACTAAAGTTATAACACTTCCTTAATGGTTCAACGTTAACGGAACTGCAAAGTAGTACCTTATTTACCCTCGTTGCGAGTGTTTATAAGGCCATTGTGGTTGGGGGCATGTGTGTGGTGTGTGCTTGTAGGATGAATTCGTTAATGTAAAGTGTACGCGAGAGGTATAAGCAAATATCTTTCAATGGGAGTAAAGTTTAGTGAATGGGTGTATGTATGTGGCATGCTTTGGGCTTTGTTTATTACAGCCGTTTAGCGTTGCCCATTTAACAAATCGAACTTCCGCTGAATCAAAGCAATGGGCACCGGTATGACAGAACCAGAGAACATGTATGAGAAACTATTTTTTAGCCGACTTGTGTGTAGTCGATTTCCCTTGGCATATTTTAAATAGTCACCATATACCGTCACCATTACTTACTATAGTGGCTCACCGCAGTTAGAAACAGTGTGTATGATTGGCAATTCGTGGAAGAAAGGGAAAATAAAACAAATGCTGACGGTGCTCATGGCAATTAGAATATGTTGATTGACAAATTTTTTTACATCGAGAATTTGGGAAGCAGAGTGATTTCCTCACAGAACAAAAAATAAAAACTTGAGATCATTAAGGTGGGTAGTAAGGTTCGAGTTTTAGCCGCCAGAAATCGCCATTTCACGTTTTAGAGGGAATATAAACATTGGGATAAGTTGCTTCCGGCTACTTCCCGCGAAAGCAAAATACAAAAAGGTATCATTTAAAGCAAGTTTTTCACTCAGTTAAATATTATGAATTTAGCTGGCTAAACACGAAAACGTAATACCCACCTTATATGAAAAGATTTTTTTTCTTACCGTTCATAGAAATAAAAATATCGGCCATCCAAGAAGAAGTCTCTGATTCCGTCGAAACTGTAAGTTTTTTTCCTCAAAAAATTATAAGACCCTTTTTATCGTCTAAATACCATATACAAAGACAAATTTTTATTGACAAATTTTTTGAACGAGAATTTCTTGGTACCGGTTTATGATGTTTTTACTTTAACCTGTTTATAATATTTTAATGCCCACGGCTAATGTTTGTTGGGACCGTACAGGAGATATTTTCGTTTTCATGGTGAAAGTGTAATGGGCGTTGTGAAAAAATGTTTAATTTGTTTCCGCTTGTGTGCTACTAAACTAACAACTTTTGACCACATTGTGTTTAATGGGCGTTTTGTGTGATATGAGTGAATTAAAAACGTGAGGGATTAGTCAATGCTAGTTTCACTATACGCCACAAAACTTTTCCCATACCTTGCCAACATATGAAGAATTCTTCATTGAATGAATTTAATAAATTTTAGGGAAGATATACATAGCTGGGTTAAACTGTTCGATAGTTTTGGGAGTTGAAGGAAACACAAAAAAAAAAAAAAAAAATTTTGTTTACTATTGATCGGGACAGATTTTTACTGTTAATGCAGAGCGCCTCGTAGAAATAGCAAATGGGGAAATTTATTTCAAAAGGTTAACTACTGTGTACTTAAGAGGTAATCTGACATTCTGGCAAGTTTGATATACCTGCTTGTCTAGTTAAAATGTCTTGTCCATCGGAGTCGTAGTGTAGTATTATTTGGCGTGCCCGTGCCGCCGTTTTTTGTAAATTTTTATCTTATGTACTTTCTTTTATTACATAATAGTATATTGCGTTTTTCTTAATGTTTAAGAATAATAAAGCAAGTTTTTTTGTAAATTTTGTTTAAAAATTTAAAGAAAAAATATTGCAAAGAAAATTTCTGTGGAATGTAGTGGGGACTTGTTTTGTCCTTGTAGGGTAAATCGAAAAATTTTCCGTGACAACACTGATTCTAACGATGTTGGTCCTGTTACGGTTAGACCGCTTGTTTCCAAAAAGACATATAAAAAATCATTTGTTTTTAGTAGAGGTCTGCACTCGATAACATTTCGACCTATATGTATGCAATTCGCTGTCGAATATAGTACAAGACACTGTCTTTCTCCTCAGAGCCGCAAGTAGTGAAGTGAAGAGAACACTTGCTTGTCAAATTACCACCAAGTACTATCCGAAACAATTATGTGTTCCCGAACAAAAGGGAAGCAAATAAAAAATGTAGAGTACTTTGAGAAGTACAACATGGATTCTCTTCAAGCTTCACGTGGTTACCACAAGTATTGTCTTCAGTTATGTGCGAAGCAAAACTTTCCGTCATAGATATGTAATGTATATCACAGTATTTCATATATTTATGGTATGTCACAGTCACTTACCTTAATGTTTGCCGTTCTTTATAACAAACGCAAAACATATATTATGGAGATAACTTTTTTTTCGTAGTTTCTAAACCGTCACGTGGTACATGAGTAGCTCTATGAAGTGTTTTGTTCTCCGGCCAACGGATACTGCGCGTGAATCACTCTCGAGTAAACTTCAATAAGAGAAGTAGAGATGGAGATACTGTGTTTGTTGGTAGTGAAGTACAATCAGAGTAGCAACAAGAAGTACTGACGTGGCTGTTTGGTGTTCATGGTCAAAAGATGTGTAACCAAATCAGGATGGATAAATGCAGTTACTCATAGTACATCTGTTTTCAATACTTTTTTCACGCACCGGTCCAGGATAACCGTAGTACCCGCGAAGGATTTAGTACCTTGTTGTGTAGACATTTTTGAGTGCGATATCAGGATTTAGGAATGTTTTAGTCGAAAAAAAAGAAGTACGATTGCCTTATATTAGTCGATTTTTTTTATTTCGGTAGAAAAGGTGTCAAAATGTTTGATGTCTATAGTAGAATTTTTTTGCAAAATTGGTTAAATTTTTATAGAAAAATTTGTCGTCAAGAAATTATTAGATGTTCAAATTGAAAAATTTCTGTAAAATTTTTATTGTCTATAGGGAAATTTTTGCAAAAATTTTTATTTCTATAGAAAAATTTTGCAATTTTTTTTTCTGTTTAGAATGTTTTTTGCAAAATTTATTTCTATTAGAAAATGTTTGCAAAATTTTATTTATATAGAAAATTGTTGTCAAAATTTTATTTTATTTAAATTCTCAGTCTCGTTGACAATTAATCTTCCAGTGAAAATTTTTTGTGTTGAAAATTTAGTAAAAAGTACCTTTCCGCTCAAAAAAATACCTTTTTTGTACTTTCTTAAAAAATTGTAATTTTTCCATCCCTGGGTACGCAATAGTTGTGCGAACTCTTCAAAGATGTACTCATGTATCAAGTAACAGCGTGGTACTCTGCGATTTTACAAATGGAATTGTGCAGAACCTCTCTAGTTTTTTAAGTGGTTAAAAAAAAGTTAGAACAAAATTGCTGGATTACGTTGGTAAATAAATGCGCAACTCTTTCAATTTTTTGCTTATTCTCTGTTTAGTATTATGAGACAAACTCTCTCATAACGGATCATCTATTGAAAGAATTTATGATTGTATATAGTTTAACCAGGATTTTCTAAGATCCCTTGCCTTTATGTAGAAATTTATACATTACTATCGAAAAACGAGGAATTTACATTCTTCTTGTTGACCTAATTATCTTATTGTCATCGTTATTACTCACACAATGCACACACACATACCATAGCGCATACAACATTTTAAAAGTCATTTTCACGCGAGTTATCTATATCGAATAAACGTATGCTAAATCTCTTCTCCCCTCTAAACAAAATGCATTTCGCATTGCATATAGCCTTGTTTCTGGCGCAACATGTGTCATTAAGGGCGCACCTGTAGTAGAAGGAGGTGGCGGAAAACATTTCGATACAATTCCAAGGCCAAACATATATCCAAACAAAAGTTTAAGGCCCAAGGCAATTGGCAAATCCATACATACATATCCCCTCTTCACAATAGAGTCAGCAAACTAATGGTGAAGGTTTGTGTTTTTTCTCTTTTTTTTTTGAAAAGGAAATTGAAATTAGTTTGTGAGTGGTTTTATTGTTCCGTATGTGTGGTTCTGTTGTTTGTTGGTTTTTTGGTTTTGTCTTCACTGCTACTTCGCTGAAGACACACCTGGGTCAAATGTTTAGCAAACACAGCAGTAAAATGGAATGGTAATGTCTGGCATATGGCCAAGTGAAAAAGGAATAAATTAAAGGTTTATCTGATTACCTCCATCGCTCTCTATGCTCCTTAAGTAGAGATTACGAGTAGCAACAATTTATGGTTGGATCATATTACAAGGTTTCGACATTAAAATCTATTTTAACACACACACACACACATATATATAAGATTACCCGGCATGCAGACATGTGGCAAAATTGAAAAAACTGGCAAAGGACTATCCTAATCGGCTATTCAACTTTAGTATGTGTGTGTGGTGTGTATATCAAATTGAAGTGAATCTAAATTGCTTGAACGTTTTAACTTTCTTTGTCTGATGCTAAAAATCCGATCACTTAAATAACCAAAAAATGAAGATATTTCGAAAATCTTTGTCTCGGTCTTCGATTAAAGATGAAAAACATTTAAGTTGCATTTTTCCCGAATCTAATCAATTGGTTCTAACCTTGTGATGTCCGAATTGTGGATGCCAATGTGAAAGTGTTTTTTTTGACAAAATTTTTCTATAGAAATAATTTTTTTTGTGTTTGTTATTGTTGGTTTTTTTTTATCTTGTAATGCATTGTTGTTGTTTTTTTGATTTCAGCCTTAAAAACCATGCATTGACTAAACTACAAGTTGTAGATTAACCAATACAAGAGGAAAAGAAAATGTTTGTCAAATTATTTTGGACAGTAAGCCCTAAGTAGGACTAGCGAAAGAATGGTTGGATGGACCGCAACTTTTCGTGAATTAGACCGACATCCTCATCAGCATCCTCGTACTTGGCAGGCAAAAAACTTACCAACCAGCTTATCAAGAATAAATTGCAGGCAGTTCACAGTAAAGCCGAAAAGAGTAAAACCACAACCTTGAACCTCCGAAAAAAGGTTTAACATGATAGGCCGCTGTGGCCGAAATAAATCGTACAAACATATTCTCTTTTTCCTTTGCCACCGTCAAATCATCGTTTTGAAGTGGCAGTTGGGCTAGGTTTATTTTGGAGCGGGCGTTTCTTCTTTTTTCTTCATTCGTTTTGTGTTTGGTTATTTGTTTGTTTTGTTTTTTCTTAATCATTGTTATTGTTTTTTTTGATTTCAAGCTTAAAACGCATGGCATTGACCTAATACTAGCAGAGTGTAGCTTAAACCAATAGTGGGAAAAGAATGTTTGCCAAAATTTGTCCTGTTGGTTTTAAGCTACACTTGTAGTTTAGTCAATGGCATGGTTTTTAAGCTGAAATGCAAAAACAGCAACAATGATGAAATAAAATTTTGACCAAAAATTCTATAAAAATAACAAATTTAAGCAAATATTTTCTAATAGAAATAAAATTTTGACAAATTTTTCCGAAAATACAACAAGTTTGAACAAAATTTTCCATAAGAAATAAAATTTTAAAAAATTTCTATAGGAAATAAAATTTTGACAAAAAATCTTTCTATAGGAAAATAAAATTTTGACAAATTTTCTATAGAAATAAAATTTTGACAAAAGATTTTCTATAGAAATACAAATTTTGAACAAAATTTTCTAAGAAATAAAATTTGACAAAATTTTCTATAGAAAATAAACTTTGAGCAAAATTTCTATAAATAAAATTTTTACAATTTTCTATCTTATAAATAAAATTTGACAAAATTTTCTATAGAAAATAAAATTTTGACAAATTTTCTATAGAAATAAAATTTGAACAAAAATTTTCTATAGAAAATAAATTTGAACAATTTTCTAAGAAATAAATTTTTGACAAATTTTATGAAATAAATTTATTGACTAAATTGTCTATAGAAAAAAAATTTTGACAAAATTTCTAATAGACAATAAATTTTGACAAAATTTTCTATAGAAAATAAATTCGACAAATTTATAGAAATAATTTACAAAATTCAATAGAAATAAAATTTTGACAAAATTTTCTAAGAAATAAAAAATTTTGACAAAAATCTATAGAAATATGAATTCAAGAAAAATTTTCTATTAGAAAATAAAATTTTGACAAAATTTTCTATAACAATAAACATTTTACAAAACCTACTATAGAAATACAATTTTTTTAATAGAAATAGAAAATTTTTTTTTTAAATGAAAATAACATTTGTAAAATTTTTGGTTTTTTAAAATACAAATTTTCTGTAAAAATTTGCATATAAAAATTTGTTGAAAAAATTGTGAAAAAATTGTTCTGATAGAAATAAAATTTTGACAAAATTTTCTAAATAGAAATATTATTTTAAAAATTTTCTATAGAAATAAAATTTAAACATTTTTCTATAGAAATAAAATTTTGCCAAGAAAATTTTCTACAGAAAATGGATTATTGACAAAATTTTTTATAGAAATAAAATGTTGACAAAATTTTCTATAAGATAATAAATTTAAAAAATTGAAATTGATCAATAATAAAATTCTAAAAATGTCTCGCAAATATTTGCTTATATGTGCTACGAGTGGCAACGTGATTGCGATGCCCTATCCCTATTATGCAGCAGAAAAATAAATAAAAAAAATAAGCATTCAAGAATCCTGTTGTTGACAGTTTATCTTCTTTCAGGTCAATTTTAATGCTACAGCAAAGGACAAGTGGGTCTGAACGAACAAACAAAGAAAACATCCTTTGGAGATGTTAAATAAACATCAAGGTGGCAATTGCAAGATAGCCTTGTTGTCGTCCACTTGTCAAAGAAGTTTTCCTTTTAAGAGTTTTTGTTTAGTGCCTTTTTGCTATTTTCCTTGTTTGAATGGGTGTGGATGGCTAGTCTTATGTGACAAACTGAATGTTTATACCGACACTGACGCTTTGTAAGCCCTGAGGGGTCTAAAGTGACACTGATTTTTATTGTAGGCTTTTGGTAAAATTGTAAAAAGAACAATTCTTAACAAAGAGGGATTTGATTTAAATTTTTTGGAGAAAAAAATGAGTAAGAATTTTAAAGGAAAATTAAAGTGATTTTTTTTTGAATTGTTAGGAATTAAGATCACTTCGTGGGATATATTTAGTTTTCCTTGAACTTCGTGGCATGAAAAATTGTCGTGGTTCATGAAAAATCTTCGCTATTCATGGGCTGAGGAAGTTTTCAATAAACGACAGATTATTTAAATTGAGTAATCAGTTAAAACTAGAAAGAGCCGCGATTGTGATTGTGATTTTTATCATCGGCCAGTCATCTTCTCGATTTGGTGGACATAAATAAGCACAGAAGAAAAATATATAAACACAGACATTCTCGTGATGTTTCCCCCAGTTTCTGCGCAATAATTTTCTTTGGTATTCAAATACGTATAAAATCATTGAATCATGTGCAAAATTTTCATTAATTCTAGATTCTTTTCAACATTTATTGCAATTGACAGCACAATGAAACCCTGCAGGTTTAAGAGCAATTACAACCGCTCTGTTCGTTTTGTTGCGAAGCTGAAAAAATTGCCTTCAATTTGCCACTGTGCTAAGGCCATTTTGTTTCTTTTACAAAAAGAACCTAAAAAAGATCAATATTACGGGGAAAAAAGTGCAAAAAAATGCTGCATATTTCTTCAAGAAAAGAATATACCGGATCGACTTCAGAATCGACTTCGCAGATTATCTAGACCTTGGTGTGGTTAGCCAGCCATGAAATGATGCGTCGCCCGATTTGAACAAATGGGGTCCAATATTCACGGTTTGTCACTCGTGCCAAAAATTTTGTCAAAATTCTTGTTTCTATAAAAATTTTGTCAGCACGAATTTTATTTCTAAATAGACAAATTTTGTAAGAAATTTATTTTTATAAATAAATTGTGTAAAGCAAAAGTGTTATTCTAATAGGAAAAATGTTGTTGGCAAAATTATATTTCTATAGAAAATGTTGCAAAAAATTCAGTTTCTATGGATTTTTTTTTTGCAAAAATTTTTCTATTTGATTTTTTTCTAGTAGATTTTTTTTTTTCAAAAAATTTTCTATAGAAAAATTTTTACAAATATGTTATTTCTAAGGAGAAATGTTTGCGAAAATTATTTTATAGAAAATGTTTGGGTCAAAAATTTTATTTCTGTAAAAAATTTTCGGTCAAAAATGTTATTTCTATGTGAAAATTTGGCAAAGATTCTTATTTCTATTCGAAAATTTTACAAACAATGTTTATTTCTATAGAAAACTTTTATTTTCTATAGAAAATTTTCGCAAAATTTTATTTCTTAATAGAAAATTTCTGAAAAATTTTGAATGTTCTAATAGGAAAATTTCTGAAAATGGATTTCTATAGAAAATTTTTCTGAAAATATGTATTTCTAAATAGAAAATTTTCTGAACATATTATTTCTATAGAAATTTTTCTGAAAATATTTAATTTCCAATAGAAAATTTCTGAAAATATTATTTCTATAGAAAATTTTCTGAAAATTTTACTTTCTATAGAAAATTTTGGCAAAATTATTTTCTATCGAAAAAATTTTTACAACAATTTATTCATATAGAAAATTTTCTGAAAATTTAATTTCTTAATAGAAAATTTTCTGAAAATTTCAATTAGTATAAAATTGTTCCTGAAATTTCATTCTACTAGAAATGTTTTCGCAAATTTTATTTTTTTTTGATGTAATTTTCGTCAAAATTTTATTCTATTAAAAATTTTCGCATAAATTTATTTCTATAGCAATTTCTGAATTTTGTATTTCTAATAGTAAAATTTTCTGAAAATAATTATTTCTATAGCAAAATTTTCTGAAAATTTCATTTTCGGTTAGCCACCCATAACAATTGCGTCGCCCGATTTTGACAAATGGGGTCCATATTCCAGCGGTCGCCACTCGTGCCTAAAAATTTTGTTAAAATTTATTTGCGTATTCGAAATATTTTCAAAATTTTTTGTATCAATTTCTAAAATTGTTGTCAGTTATGTCAAATTTTAATTTCTATAACGAACAAATTTTATAAAATTTTAATTTCTTATAAAAATTTTTACAAAAATGTTTATTTCATAAAAAGAGATTATTTCTTAAAGGAAATTGTTTCTATGAAAATTTTGTCAAATTTCTATTTATATAGAAAATTTTTTCAATTTTTTCTATAGAAAATTTTGCAAAATTTTATTTCTATAGAAAAATTTTGTCAAAGAATTTATTTCTATAGAAAATGTTTGCAAAATTTATTTCTATAGAATTTTTTTGTTCTATACGATTTTTTTTGAAAAAAAATTTTTTCTATAGAAAATTTTTAAAAATTTTATTTCTATAGAAAATTTTGTCAAATTTTATTTCTATAGAAAATTTGTCAAAATTTTATTTCTAAAAAAATTTGTCAAAATTTATTTCTATAGAAAATTTTGTGCAAAATTTTTATTTTTTTAGAAAATTTTTAACAATATTTATTCTATAGAAAATTTGTCAAATTTTATTTCTATATGAAAATTTTTCGAAAAATTTATTTCTATAGAAAATTTTGCAAAATTTTATTTCTCATAGAAAATTTTGTCAAATTTTATTTCTATAGAAATTTTGTCAAAATTTTATTTTTATAGAAATTTTTCAATAATTTATTTCTATAGAAGAAATTTTTGCAAAATTTTTTTCTATAGAAAAATTTTGTAAATTTTCAATTTAATAATATTTTTTATTTTATTTTCTATAGAAAATTTTGCAAAATTTATTTCTATAGAAAATTTGCAAAATTTATTTCTATATTGGATTTTTTTTCTATAGATTTTGTTTTGAAAATTATTTTTATAGAAAAATTGTTCAAAATTTATTTCTTAGAAAATTTGTCAAAATTTTATTTCTATAGAAAATTTTGGCAAAATTTATTTCTATAGAAAATTTTCGCAAAATTTTATTTCTATAGAAAATTTTTCGAAATTTTAATTTCTTATAGAAAATTTTTCAAATTTTATTTTAATAAAATTTTGTCAAAATTTTATTCTGCAAAATTTTGCAAAATTTTATTTCTATATAGAAAATTTTAATTTCTGTAGAATTGGAAAAAACGTTTATTGTTAATAGAAAATTTTTGCAGAATTTTATTTCTATTAGTTCAAAAGTTATTTCTGAAAATTTTGTCAATTTTTATTTTTTATAGAAATTTTCGATGTTTTTTTTCAAAATTTTATTTCTATTAGAAAATTTTTTTATTACGATCTTAATAAATAATAGGGTCAATATCTTGTAAAATAGGTGAACAAATTATTTTTTCCTTCAGTGGCTCGCTATAAAACTCAACATTTGTATTCAGTCACAATAAACGCCCAGTCCATAAGGAAAAATAAAACTATTCAATATCAAAAACACCGGAATCTAGAATTCCCCCACCCATAATTATCGTTCCGTTTCAATTATTAAAAAAACGGACATTATTGAAATTTATAGAGGCCAAAATATTCCAAAGAGAAAAGTTAACTTCTTGCTGCCATGCTCCATCTGATTTATGAGAACAATTTACCGTGTAATGTCCATCGCGTATTTTGCGTATTTCATATTAGAACTTAGGTAATTTTCCTTAACTTGACCGACCGACCGACCAGGGCTGCTGGTAGTCGAGCCAAATTTCCTGACTCGAGAACTGGGTCCGACTCCGAACGGTTCCACATTTTAATCATCAACTCGACCTCCGACTCCGACTCCGGAGTCGACTCCGCGTAATATAACTAAATCTCATTTTAGATACACTATTTTTCCAGTCTATTACGGGGTATATATGGGGTACTATAGTATATGGATCGATATAAAGTATCGTATTTCATTTATTTGTGCAAGAAACGGTCCTTAAATTTCCGCATTTAATACAATTTAAACTCTTTTTATTATCAAAATTTAGGGCAATGTTTTAATAAATAAAATAAGATATAGAATACCCATCATAATATGATGAAGTACGCGACAGTATATGTATTTGTGGCACGAAAAATTATTATAAAGGTTATGATTCCCCATATCATGAGATTTGCAATCTGAATCGATTTAAACGACAAAATTGTATATACTTCTAGAAAAACTCTGTAAAACTCTAAAATTTAATCTAGACGTTAGGGAGCGTGAACGCAAAGAAAGTCTAAAAGTCGGCGGCCGATTGTAAACATACTCTGCACACACTTTGTATTCTAGAATCTACATTTTTTGATAAAACTGAAATCAGTCTTCTACAAAATCTCGTGCAATAAATTTCTTGGGAAAAAACATTCATATTTTCTTTTTATAATAGGCAACGTTGAGTCACTTTACCAGTTTCGACTTAAGCAGTGATTTTGCTTTATATAAATAAAAATTTGTGACAAGATTGTCTTTATAGAAAATAAAATTTTGAAAAAAAATATAAATAAATTTTGGAAAACATTTTTGTGTACCTAAATAACAATTTCGCCAAAAAATTTTCCGTATCAGAAACAAAATTTTGAAACCTAAATTCTCTATACTAAACTAAATGTTGAGAAAATTTTCTTAATACTAAACTGAAATTTCTTACCAAAATTTTCTATAAACAAAAAAACTATCACGTAAACCCAAATTTGAACAAAACTTTCTATAGAAATAAAACTTTGCAACAAAAAATATCAAAAATCAGAAATTTTTCGGAACAATTTTTTGTGTAGTAAACATAGAACATTTTGCAACAATTTTCTAAAGGAAATAAAATCTGGCCACAAATTTTCTTCACGAAAGAAAATTTAGCTAATTTTCTATAACAAAAAATGTTGATAAATTGTTCTATTGACATAAACGTTTGTATAATTTTGTTAAAAACAATTATAGTACGAAAAATTTTGGCACCAATTTTTTCTACTAGAAAAAAATTTGAAAAAATTATATAATAGAAATTTTGGAAAAATTTTTTGTTGTAAAAAAATTTTGCAGACAATTTTCTATAGAAGCACAAATTTTGGCTAAATTTTCTATAGAAAAATTTTTTGACTAAAATTTTCTAACAAGGAATAAAAAAACATTTTTAACACGCCACGCCAACCAATAAATAGGTGACAGGGGTATAATAAGTTTGTCAATGTCGAAGATGAGCTAGCATCGGTGTCCAGCGTTTTGATGATATAGCTCCCATATCAACCGAATCGCCCGATTTGGGGTCTTTGGCTTATAAAAACGTAGTTTTTTATCCAAAGGTTGTCCAAGAGAATTGGAAAACGCTAGAGGTATTCAGGGCTATAGCAGGAGCAAGTGCTGAAATAATGGTGTTATTCGGACCTGTTTTTAATATAGCTTCTCCCATTATAGACAGAACTCCCAAGATTTTATTTCTTTGAACTTCTAGAAATCCGTAGTTTTTAATTCCAAGTTTGTCTGAAATTGGAAATCTAGAGGTATTATAGGACCATGTACAAGGTCGTGTCGAGAGAATGGTCATTATCCGGACGAAAGTTTTGTATAGCCCCTTGTTAGACCGATGTTACGAGTTTACTTCTTGGACTTCTACAATCCCGTAGTTTTTATCCCAAATTTGGCCTGAAATTGGAAATCTGGAGGTATTACATAAAGGAACCATTAAGAGCGTGGCGAATAATATTCGTGTAATCGGTCCAGTTCTTGAAATAAGGTCACTAATAAACGCGGCCCATCCGTTTTTGACGGAATCCTATATCTAGACTACAATAGAGTTGTGCTGAAATACTGATACGATATGCCTCCATGTTTTTTGGCGTAGCCACCAGATTAAGTCCGCGAATTAGACAAAAATGACCAAAAAATTAATTGAAGTTGGTCCGATTTGGTCCAGACCAATGGATTTTTACTGCAGAAATGAACATTTGGACAAAATTCTAATAGAAATAAAATTTTAAACAAAATTTTCATAGAAATAAAATTTTTAAAAATCTTTCATAGAAAATAAAATTTTAAACAAAAGTTTTGTATAGAAATAAGCTCTAAAAAATTTTGGGAATACAATATTATGCGAAAAATTTTTCAAAATTTTAAGAAAAATAAAATTTGCGATAACTTTCTATAGAAAACAATTGTCTGCTCAAATGTGTAATAGAAATATATTTTGGCTAAATTTTTCACAGGAAATTAAATTTGGCTAATTTTCAATAGAATTGAACTTGGCTACATTTTCTATAGAAATTAAAATTTCTGGCTCAAATATGAAATTTTGGCCTAATAAATGAAATCTATTGAAAATAAAATTTGGAACCAAATTTCCTAATAGAAATAAAATATGGACAAAATTTTCGATAGAAATAAGAAATGAAGGTCAAATTTTTATATAAGAAATAAAATTTTGAAAAAAATTGTTCTTTCGAAGAAATTTTAGAAAACTATTGTAAACTTTAAAATTATAGGTGTAATTTAAATTAGAAACTGTCCCCTTGGTACAGAATTTTGGAAAAATATTGGTCCAAATAAAATTCGTTGTGCAACGAGCTGGGTAAGGCCTCCCATATAATGACCCGCTTTCAGATATTGAGGGTACAGAAGGTGCATTTACGGCAATTAATGGTAAATTATTGCCAAAGATATTACTTCTCGGTAATCATAAAACAGTTGGTGTACTAAGGATTTTAGATTTCAAATCAAAGGGCTATTTTTTCTTAATATTTCCTTCGCAACATATACAGGATATGGTTTATTGATTCCTTTAAACCAAACAAAATAGTTTATTATAAATCCGGAATCGATCCAGGTAAAATCTTTGCATTTATTTCGCGATCGAACTGGTTAAACTGAAAAACTGTATCAAACCCTCCCATGGAATTTTTCTAAGGGAATTAGTATTTTCGATCATGATTTAATGATTGGCCCGGACGAACTTACTGCTGTATTACTTATTTTATTTTTTATTTTCTATAGAAACTAATGGTTGACTATAATTTTCTACTAGAAAAAATCACTTTCTATAGTAATAATATTACTCGAATAATTTTATTTATCTAAGAAATTAAATTTTGACACAAACATTCCATAAATAAATACAATAGTGACAAAAATTTTCTACTAAAAAAAAACAGCTTTGAACAATTTTTCTGTCATATGATGTGCTAGGTATAGTACCTTAAAATAAAATAAAAAACAAATAATTCGAATTATTGTATCGAATTATCAAATAAATTTGATATGGGGATTTAAAATGGATCGATCCAGCCCCCATTGCTAAGTCTAACATTCTAGGAAAACATAAAGTGATAGCCCGTAATTGGAGTATGATTTTCATTTCCAATCATGGTGTACATTGATCGAATGCATAACCAATTGGAAACTAATTCTTGCGTAAAAACTTTTTTAGTTACAAAAATGTGAAGTGTTTTAAAAATTTGGTTTAGCCGGAGTCGAGTGCGAGCAAAATTTTTACGACTCCGACTCCGAATGGCCAGCCAAATCTTCAGAAATCCGACTCCAAGACTCCGAACTCCCGACTCCACAGCCCTGCACCCGAACCGACCAAACCTTTTAATAAAATCGAAATGGTGTAGATCGTTATGGCAGGTTATATCATAACCATGGCAGTTAATTGAGTAGAAGCACTGTTTTTTTGTCATTTATCCCAAAATATGATTAATACCTATTAACCAATAATAATTGTGAGCAAATACTGATATAACGTTGTCTACTATCTACGCCAGCTTATGTTGCTTGGCTATCATATGCAGTTATTTATGAACTAAATCAAATACGTGCTTTATCTCTTTAACGATAAACGAGGGTGGAAAATACTTTATATGGCTGCATTGGTGAAAATGCGAAATGTATGTGAGATTAATTTAAATTAGAATCTCTAATTTTAGTTTTTGAAAACCTAAACATGGATTAGAGAAATTTTGGCAATTAAATGTAAAAGTTAAATTTAACCTTGAGCTTAAAATAAGGCGAGGAATACCGATATTATGTCCTTGACAATTGAATATAACGTAATAGCTAGTTTTTTAGTTGGCCTTCAATTGATTAGACTTCTTCTTGTTTTGTCTGCTCACAACATTCAAACTATTGTGTGGATTTCAGCATAAACACACTCACAACAACATACACCCATGCAAAAAGTAATCGGAGTAATATCAATCCTAATGTATATATCGTATAACACATACTAAGAAGTTATTCTCATTCATTACCATAAACACGTGTCTGAAACCCAAATTCAATGGTCGCATTTTGGTTTCTCTATTTTAAGTCCAAGTGATTTAAAGTTTTGGTTTTAATCATCATCGGAGCATAATAATCCTTTTGAGTTTTCTATTTAGAATTTATTTATTAAACTGTAGCTCTAGTGTGTAGGAGTGTAGTGTTGAAATATACACTCCAAAGAGACATTAGGACTATAGATTATAATCAATATTTAATATCTAAGGATATGTAAAGAGTGTTTGTCAGACATATGTCAACACAAAGAAATTCGCAAATGTTAAATATTTATGTACTTCTAAAGAGACATGAAATAGCAGTTTTAAAGGAAAAATATTATAAGAGTTCCGTGTTTTTTCTTATACGCAGTAAAAAATTGGCTAAGAATTATTAAC
>PGFW01020096.1:28813-39369 GCA_003123925.1 Haematobia irritans
TAAATGTGTATAATTTTTATTATATAATCACAATATAAGAACAATAAGGATTACATTTTTATAGTTCAACATACTTGAAATAGGGAAATTGACCTGCGAGAAATTTATTAAAAAGTTTTAAAAATTCGCTAAAACAAAATAAAATTTTTGAAATAGTTATAAATTAATTTTAACCCTTAAAACATTATATCGCTATTTTTAAAAATATGTTTTTTGGGAAAATTTTTAGTACTTCTGGGTAATCTGCAGTCAAAATTGAAAATCAAATTTTGACAAAAAATACAAAAAACTACAAATTTGAAGTTAAATAATATTTACAAGATTTGAAAGTAATGTTGGTAAAAAACTGTTAAACTACTTAAATCAAATGGTTTATTTGTAAATAAAAAACTTAGTTTAATGCGCACTGTATTTTTTTAAGATACAACTACTATTAAAAAAAATACAACACATAAGTTTTTTTTTTTAAATGTGGTATGCAGATATTCTTTTTTTACCATTTTGCATATTATCGATGATCTTGTGCATTTAAGGGTTAAAAACTGATTGAAATTGATTTGAAAAAATAATAAAATCCCGAAATTTACTTTAGATGACCATCATAGTGTTTCAAAAATGGCCTATTCAAACAAACGCTCTTAAGTCTCTTGGCAAATTTTACAATTCCCCATGTTCCGATATTCGGAATCGCAAGAATTTAGTTTTTTTTATAAAGAAAAAATAGGGATAATCTTGGACTCCAAAACAATTTTAATTTGAACTTCTTATTAAAGAGAACTATATTACCAAGATTTAAGAGTTAAGAAATTATTGCCAAAGAAACATTTTGCGATTCCGAATTTCGGAACAGGCGGGAATATTCTTCTTATGCTTTGTTTGATATCAAAGGAATTGGTTTTCATTTTTACTTTCAGTTCAAAATAGGTTTATAACCATAAATTTCTTTAAAAATAAAAACATATTTTATTGTATTAATCAAACGACTATAAGAGAAGACATTAAAATGTTATTGCACTAGGTATTTTTACCTTACACATCGCTGTTGTTGTGTAAGAGAATCCTAGTTAGTCTTCCACAATAAATTTTTCATAATAAAATGTCAACATACGTGTGCACAGATGAGTTTGACTCATTGTCCCAAAAATTGCTGCGTACCAAAAACCCACATTTTAACGTCAAGCAACAATGTAACGACTTGAATGCTATAAACGTTGGATAACTCTAAAGCTAATAAATTTATAGTTTTCAAATTTTATAGCAATAAAAACAAAACCAATAAACATAATTAGGGGTCATGCTAAGAGGCTTAATATTATGTCTATTATTTAGTCAGTTATTTTTCTAAACAAAAAAGAAATTCTTGATACATACTCGTATTTTTTTTTACTTGGATGGTAAATGTTCACACAAGTAGCACTCATTGAAATTCTGCCTAATGGATAAACTTGACTGTCAGTAATTTTTTCTCGAGGGTCAAACCAAACATTTTCAGAGATGTTGGATCAAAAATATATTTTTAGATGATTATGGAAATAAATAGGAAAAATCTCTAAATACGGGAATTTTATATAAATATACAGTGAATAGCTTAAGTCATGGTACCAATGGGAATATCTCATAGCCCACTTAAGCAAAGTTTTACTGCTTATTTTTATTTTTCTTACACACTTACGTGAAGAAATAGTTAATTTAATATATTTTACTGATAGTTTTACTAAAAGTACCCTTAAGTGTATTTTGAAAAATTACCATGACTTTTGCATATGTAGGTGTTACCCTACTATAATCTCAGTAACAATGTCATTTAGTTTCAGTATTCCAAAAAAAGCTTATCGCTATTTCTATATATAATTTTTTTTTTATTTATCTACATATTTCTTAAAATAGTTTTCAGGTTTTTTTTAACTTAGGTGGATGGAATAGGTTACTCATATGGCTTTACATATGTAATTTTTTCTTGTAAGGTTGTTGTTTATGACACGAATAAAACAGAAAATCCATGACAAAAAAAAACTCCAAACCAAAAATCTTTTCACTTCAAAAAATGTCAGCTAACCAGTTTGGTTTTGGGATCCAATATTGAACTAAATACCAATAGCAACTGCATCATGCAAATACCACTACCGCCACTGTCGACACCTGTGATATGTGATCGAGAGTTTTGTAGCAGATACAAGAGGTAATGACGCGTGCTATTATTACACTGAAAATAAATCAATGAATTTGGAGAAGTCGAAGAAAGAAAATAATTTAGAAGATGCTTTAGATCATAGTCAGGCAAATGTTTCGGTATAAACGCATGGATGTAAATAAAACTCGCCAAAATGTTCAATAGATTACAGTCGTATAGATTTCTACTCTATCGAGTAATATCGAGAAAAAATTTAATAAATTCTTAAACTTTAAATTATATCTACACACATATAAATGTGCCTTCGTCGTATCAACATTTCCATAAACACTTAGTGCTAGATTCCAAACAAGAACTACTTTTTTCTCCGTATACTGACTGCTTGCTTTATCTTCTGCTCTGGATGCTATAGGCTGTTATAGATTTACAATGTTATATCACTTTTTTAGACTTAAATTTTGTAGCGGCTGCTGCCGCTATTGCCGTTGCTTGAGATATTTTTGTTTTTTCTTTTATCTCATGGGGCTTTTCTGTTTCCTTCGATCGTTAATTATGCAACTTTGAATTTTATTATTTTACAAAATTAAACCACAACAACAAAATTACAAATCAATACAGTTCACAGAAAAACCAATGGGGGGAAACAAAACAAGCAATCGAGAGTATATGCAAAATTTTTCATTAACTGCAACCTCAAACTTTAGTTCAACCAAACAAAAGACATTAAAATATCATCAATGGTCAATAAGCAGCGATTTTTAATGAATTGCGGATGATGATGGTTTGCAGATGATAGCACCTTTAAATGGCAATGAGGAGGATGGTTACAAATAAAGCTGGACCATAAATGTGTACGTATGTCATGATGCTGTCGTCCATGGCAAACTGCATGCATGAACTCTTCTACCATCTCTCTACTGGATAAAACCAAATTATTACGTAATAACCTCTGGTTGAAATTGTTTTGCTTCATTGGTTGTAACGTAACCCATTGTTTGTTGATTATTTAAGGGATTCATGATAATTGAAATATCATATGAAATATAAGTCATATGAGTAAAATGTAAAAATATCCATAAAGGTCCACAGAGGGTCATGGGTTCTAATCCAGTTTTGGTGTAAAACCAAAGAGATTTCCATTGTTGATTTATCATCCCTTCTTCACACGCCGAGAAGAAGAAGTACCTCAATTTTTTATAGTACCTATATTTTCTACAGAAGTGAAATTTTGAAAATATTTTCTAGCGAAACAAAATTTTGACAAAACTCTCTAAAGAAATAAAATTTTGACAAAATTTTCTATAAAAGTGAAATTTTGACAAAATTTTCTGTAAAAATAAAATTTTGACAAAATTTTCTAAAGAAATAAAATTTTGACAACAAATTCTATAGAAATAAAATTTTGACAAAATTTTCTATAGAAATAAAATTTTGACAAAATTTTCTATAGAAATAAAATTTTGATAAAATTTTCTATAGAAATAAAATTTTGATAAAAACAAATTTCTTTAAAAATTTTAAATTGTACAATTACAATGGGTAGTAAGTTCTTCTGTTTTGTAGATGTAGGTGCAAGCTAAAACTGTTAAAATATCTATAATTCGACATATTTACAATTCAAGGGATATTTAAACACCAAAAAATTGTCGCTAATGGTAGGGAGCTTTTATTCAGTCGAAGAAAAAATTAAAATTTTTTTTTGAAATTTCCCAATAAACACAGGATGAGCGTTTTTCAAATGCAACAACTTTTCAGTTTGAGAGTAAATATAATTTTCAACATAAATTCTACTTGACTTGAAATAGCTCATCTTCAATACATGTTCAAATTGTTTGCAAATTACTTCCAATTTGCCAAAATGTTGACGAAATATTTGAAAAGATGTTGAAGATAATATGAGAAAACTTTGACAAAACACTACCCTAAAATGCAACGAAAAAACCCATGTGGTTTTCAATACTTATTTGTGCAACGAAGTTCGTGGTCAATTGCAAGAAATTAAAAAAATGGAAAATTTTAGACAAATAACCAAAATAGTTTTATAAAATAGGTAAGATGAAAATTAAAAAATGAAATAAAACTTTAAGGAAATCACTAAATGTATATCTCTTTGCAGAAAACTAAAATTATGGATTCTACGTTCTTGAAAACATTAAAAAGCTGACCGATGAAAAAATGGTGGACAATTAACTGGAACTGCTTCAAATAGTTTATAATAATTGGTACGTCAATATGAAAAATTAAATCAACACTTTAGAGAAGTCACTAAATTTAAATCTCTTTTGCCAGAAAAACTAAGATCTTTGGATGCTACATTCTTGCAAACATTAAGAAGCTGACCAATGAAAAATGAGGGGCTTATCGACAAGAAAAAGTTTCCAGAAACATTACAAGTGCAACCAATTAAAATTGTTAAAAACAACAAATTGTTGAAATCAACAACTTCTGGATGAAAATGTGCATCACATCGTCAGTTTAATTCATATGCTATTAACAGTTTAAAATTGATATTTTGTGAATTCCTTCTGCTGGAAATCAATTCTAACACGCGGTCCAGTACGTTCCTAATTTCAAATTGCCCGCATGTTAATAAATTTTAATGCTGTTTTATGACACCAAAAGGAAGGAAATCGAATTATCAATGCAAAAGTGTTTACTAATGATGTTTAAGATATTTAAAGTTTTGTTGTTTGTTTTTTGTTGTTTGTTTGTTTTTTGTTCTTATTTGTTGATATGTTTAATAAGATTATTATTTATCAATTGGTATTGTAGTGTATTATTTAGAGTAGTGTATTATTATATATTTTATTTTGATGAAAATGAATTATACAAAATTCATAGAATTTTGGCTTTGACTTTCAATTTGAAGTGGGGATATCATTCATACAAATTTAGGTTGAAAAGTATTTGCAACGATGTTAATTTTGAAATTGACTCGCATCGAAAATTGTTTGACAAATTATTGAGTAGCGATGCATTTTCAATTTGAGGATAACACTTGAGATTATTATTGCTAATGTGTTGAATTTCACTGTTGAGGTTAATGTCGTTTTTTGTTGAGAACGCGATTTTCTCAACAATTTTTCAACTTGAATATTACCCTAATCCTTTGAAAAAATGTTTGAAAAACTGTTGAAATTTAGCATTTTTCAAACGTTTGTGTTTATTGGGTTATTGCAGATTACAATAGATCGCCTTCGATTTGTTAACACTTTTTGACAAAAAATGAATTTCCGACTTTTGTATCCATAGACAGATTTAGCCAAGTTGTTTGTTTCTATATTAAGAGAATAAGTTATGAATTATGAATTTCACATACATACACTGAAAACACCTGAGTCATTACAAATTAAAGTGATTGATGCTACCACCATTCCATGGTTGTAGGAAGACTACATAAACTTGAAGTTACGCCTATTGATGAAAAGATTATAATTAATATTTGTAATGTATTCAAAAATTAATTAAAAGACAAAAAAAGAAATGCACTCCCTCAAAAGTAGAGATGAGTATGTGTGTGTGTGTGTGAAATGTTCCTACGCAATTTCCGTGATTAACACAAACATCTGTATGTAAATCCATTAGAATGAATCAGTCTTTGGAACAATGCTTCAAAGGCGTCAAAATGAACCTAAACTATGAAATTGCCATTGTCATCGTTCGATATTTCGGTAAGTTACTCAAAAAAAAATTACACTGACAAAAAAAGGAAATTGTTATGCCCTAAATCACTATGAGATTAGGGATAAGTTGGAATAATCGACGGGAAAATAAGCCCAACAGAAATATTGATTCTAGAGCTCAGGTTGTATCTAACCTTAATGTTACAAATTTTTTGGATCTTCAGTTACACATGAAACAAATTTTATTACTATATAAAATGTTGTCAAATTTGTATTTCTATAGAAAATTTTGTCAAGATTTTATTTCTATAGAAAAGTTTGTCAAAATTGTATTTCCATAGAAAATTATGTCAAAATTCTATTTTTAGAAAATTTAGTAAAAATTGTATTTCTGTAGAAAACTTTTGTCAAAATTTTATTTCTATAGAAAATTTTGTGAAAATTTATTTACTATAGGAAATTTTGTCAAAATTTCTGTACTATTGGAAATTTTGTGAAAATTTCATTTTCTATAGAAAAATTTGTGAAGTACCTCTTAGTCGAAGAAGAATATTTTGCAAAATCTACCAAAACATTAAGAATTCTACTAAACAGTGAATAATCTGTCATATTTGGTAGAATTCTAGCAACTATGGCAACCGTGCTCAGAAGAGCTGAAGATATTTGGAAATATTTCTGTGGGCCACCTTGTTGGAAAATTCTTCTAATGGTTGGCTATCTTGGAAAGCCTAAATAATATAAATTTTTGTTCCGTGTTTCAAACATTTTTCGAACAGCATTAGGTGGTCTTTCTTCACAACACACAATATTATAATGTCTACATCAAACGGAGAAAAAGCATGCTAAATAATTATAGTTGGTATCATGTATCTGTCTGCTTAAGTTATAGTGTTAATTCATTAAAAATCATTAGACATGACGTTTATGAAATAAACAAATCGTCTTTTCATAAAAAATTTAAAACAAAGATACAATCCAATCAGAACAACGTAAATTTGGAATTTCGTTAATTCTGAATAATAATTAAAAGTCATTGCAAAAGCATGAAATACCTCGTTTTCTTAACAAGCACCAAAAAAGCATACGATGGCGCCACACATGGTAGAGCAGAAACTCGTACACCCTTTATATAAATTGATATCGCTCCAAAACTTTTGGTAATACACAGATATATATTTTTCTAGTTCTACTTCCCCCCACATCAGAACGTTTTGGTCCCCAAAAATCTCTAATTTGAAACGAAATTCAAAAGTTAATAAAATATATATACTTAGTGATACTTAAATTTATGGATTGTAATACGATATAAAAAGGGAGATGATTTATCGCCAACTTTTAAAATCTAGTGCACCAATTCGAAAATGTGTGTTTCTTTAATATGAATTTTTAACAAAAATTAAAAATCAAATAGAAAAATACCGAATAAAACCAAATTACTTAATGAAAACTAGATGTCTTCAGAATCCATTCTGAATTTCGACTAATTTCTAAAAAAGCATCAGATAATGGCTATCTGAGGCTTTTTTATAGCTAAAGGAACTTCCTCGGGTGAAAAATGGGCCTTAATTTTTTTTTATAATTGAAGCAGGTTGGTTACCTCAAATTTCTGAAGTGAAAATACTGTACTCACCTTTCTCCGGTGTTGTGTTTGTATGTATTTCGGTTACAACCTTCCCAATATTGGCCTCGTTCATTGGAATACTACCATTAAGAAAAGCACTCACCACCTCATAGTCACACAATTGGATTTTCGGCCAATTTTTTCTTCTATATTTTTAGCAGATTTGTTGCCATTATTTTTGCGTATCCAAGAGAAAACATGATATTCTAGTAAATATTAAAAAAATATACCAATCAGACTTAAAATAAAGCCAAATTTTACCGGCCAATGAAATAACACAATTTTTTCAACTGTCGATATATAGATTCAGTGCAAAACAAGCTAGCAAAGTCATTACGAAGAACTTGACATGATAAATTCTGAAAGATGGCCAAATTACAACAAAATAAAAATGGCGTAATTTTATGGCAATTTTAATTAAGGCAAATTGTCCCAAAACGGCTTGACAGTAACGGAATTCTTCTGTCTCTTATTATCGAATCGGCGTGAATTACATCAGCTTCGCTTTTGAGAATATTGCATATTCAGAAGAATTACTGTTAATAACGATGGCAATTTTTTGTTGTTAAATTAGAAAGACAAATAAAATTGTCCACATATATTAAATTAATGGCTGCATAAGTGGGTTTGAACGTATAATGATACCGTTTAATTTATATCTGTTTTCGTTTTATGAAACACATAAGTCTGGATGGGTATATACTAAATTAATACGCAAATATGCAAATATCCCTATACATACATTGTTTTGTGCAAACTAATTTTAAGATTTGAGATAGAAAGTTATGAAATTTATAGCAATATGTGCTAATAGTTAGTAGCCCAATTAAGCGAACTGATAACATCTGAACAAATTTTAGATTTTTAAATTCTTATTTTAAATCGTAGATAAAATTCCTAATATGGAACAGATTATTGCTTACAAGGCGATTGCTACTATTAGCTATTAACGATGCGGAGTACTTTTTTCTATAAGATCAATATTGTCAAAAATTTTATTCTATAAGAAAATGTTGCCAATTTTTTTTCTTATAGAAAATTGTCGTCACAATTGTATTTATTACAAAAATTTCTCAAACTTTTATGTCTAGTATAAGTTTCCTCAACATTTTAATTTTCTATAGAAAATGTTGTCAAGAAATTTTTTTATTTCTATAGAGCTAATGTTGTCCAAAATTTTATTTCTATAGGACAATGTGTCAAATTGTACTTTCTATAGAAAATTTTGTCAAAATTTATTTCTATAGAAAAATTTTGTCAAAATTTTATTTACCATAAAAATTTTGCCAAATTTTATTTACTATAAAAAATTTTGTCAAATTTTATTATATAAAAAAATGTTGTCAAAATTTTATTACTATTAAACATTTTGTCAAATTTTATTACTAATAACATTTTTGTCAAAATTTTATTACTCTATAAGAAAATTTTTGTCAAAATTTATTTCTATAGAAAATTTTGGTTTTCAAAATTTTATTTCTATAGAAAATTTTGATCAAAATTTATTTCTATAGAAGATTTTTGTCAAAAAATTTTATTTCTATAGAAAATTTTGTCAAATTTTATTTCTAATATGTAAATTTTGCCAAATATTTATTTCTATAGAAAAATTTTTGTCAAAATTTTTAGTATAAGAAAATTTTGTCAATTTATTAGCTATATAAAAAATTTTGTCAACAATTTTATTTTCTATAGAAAATTTTATTTTATAGAAAAATTTTGTCAAAATTTCAGTTCTACATAGAAAATTTGTCAAATTTATATTCTATAGAAAATTTTGTCAAGATTTTATTTCTATAGAAAATTTTGTCCAAATATTTATTTTCATAGAAAATTTTGTCCAAAATTTTATTTGCTATAGAAGAATTTTGTCAAATTTTATTTTAATAGAAAATTTTGTAAATTTAAAGTTCCATAGAAAATTTTGTCAAATTGTCAGTTTCTATAGAAAATATTTGTAAAAATTTCATTTCTAAAGAATAACATGTTCAAATATTTATTTCTATAGAAAATTTGTCAATAATATTATTTCAATAGAAAGTTTTGTCCAAATTTTTTATTCTATAGAAATTATAGTTACGTCTTAGTTAGGGAGGAATGTTTTTGAAAAATCTACGCGAAACATCAATAATAATAAGTAATCGTCTTTAAACGGTCAAATAAAAAGATTGGTGATGAACGGTAAATTTGCTTATCATTAAATTTTGAGTATATTTGTTCTGTAAAGGAATGAGAATATTTATTTCTCTAAAATATGCATGCGGAGGAGAAGTATTTTTTAAAGGCATAGAAATTATTTCCTCCGAAAGAACACAGAATCGACAAACGTTATGGTACAAACTTGCCGGCAAGTTTAGAGCTATAGGCTTTTCATGCGAAAATACACGAATTAGGAAAAATCAGTGTCTTTATATCGGCTAATGGTATAGAATCTATCTGAAACGTCTAAACGCAATCGTGAACTATTTGAGAATTTCGCTTGTTGTTTATATTTCTTTTGATTATTTGAACTTATTTTATGGGTGTGTAGTAAATCATTAATGTAATGCTTAGGCGATGTCTGGAGAAATAAGCAGAAATATTTCCTCTGTTACGAGATTTACTTCTGAGGAGGAAGGAGGAGGGGGTGGCATGGATGTTTTGAAACAACCAAAGATTTATTGTTTCACATAAGACAAAGACCTGTTGCCAATGAGGCCACCTCAATCGTTGTCTTCTCTTCTCTTTGTTCGACGATGACAAGGGGGTATGTTCCTGGTTATTTCCCCTCTTGGCCGCTCCCACTTATGTTTTCTAGTTATATGGTATTCCTAATATCAAACGATTTGCAAGTTTCTATTGATGTATATTTTTTTTACTGAAGCATTTGCTGAGCTTTTCCACCTCTGGCATAGTACAACAACGGCGCATGACGGAGACATGGGCTGGGGCTGAGGTTTGGGCTTGGGCTGTTGTACTGTCGTCCATATCGTGTCGTGCACTCTGCAGTTTAGTCCAGACTTGTTTCTCGTAGAGTTGTATTGCCAAGCCGCTCACCTTGAGCGGTGATAAAAGTTATTCAGTCAAACAAGACAACATACCTACCAACTCACAAACATACAAACATGCACCTACATTCAGATACGTGTACGCTAGCGCACCGCTCTAACCGACATTTTTGATACGCTTTGCAAAAAAAAAA
>PGFW01020099.1:16527-34189 GCA_003123925.1 Haematobia irritans
GGATGATTGGGCAGGATTTGTTTGTTGTTATTATAGGATGGCTAAAACGCGCCAAAAAAAAAATACAAAATTGAAAGTAAATGTTAAAAAGATGACAATTAGAAAACAAAAAACAATCAAGAAGAAAGGGAAATCCAAGACAAATAGCCTATATTTTATCTGTGCTGATACACTGCTTAGAAAAATTATGTTTTCATATGTTCCGATATAAACAAAATGTGTTTCGGGCACAATTTTTAAACACAATATATTTAAGCATAACATGTAATGTTCTCTAAACTTAACACAAAATGTTTGGGACACATATGTTAATATGTTACAATTAATTATGTTTGGGGCATGAATGTTTCATACAAAATGAAATATGTTGAATGTAACATATATAAATTTACACATTTCGAGTAAAAATATTATATGTTGTTGATACTTTATTCAAGAGAGCGACAGAGAGAGGAGAGAGAGAGTTAAGTATGTAGAGAAAAAGGAATAGAGATGAAAACCCGCACGTCCGGGAGGGAGGGATGAATTAAAAAAGAATGCTCAAACATAACACAGCGAGAATGAAATGAGAAGCAATTCTTGCTGAAACCGCCCTTATATGTTGGTTCGGAAAACTGTTTCATATGATAAGGCCAAAACAATTTTAAAAATATGCTTGAAGTCTAAATATTATTTAATTGGAATATTAGAATGAGTATTTCGGACACGAAATAAAGAGAATAGACATTCGGAACCAAGAGAATAGACATTTGAAAAAAACAAACAGCATATTTGTATTACAGAAAAAGATGCGAAGAACTCAAAAATTTCTGCTGGAAGTGAAAATTATGTGAGGGAAATGATGAGCACAATCTGAGGATTCTTTCCAAGCATATACTATTTTTGACTCCAAAATGCTTCCAAACATATAATATGCTTCACATTAAACAAACATATAATGTTTCGCAGTATTCAATAATATAGTGCTTCCTCAAAATAGGTTTGGAAACATATGTTATAGAGAGCGATTTTTTTGGAGGGTGTTCAGGTATATTGTGAAACCCATATTAAAGAAAGATATTTAAGAACGCCAATATCTTTACCACCATATTTAACTTTTATTTTTTGAGAATGTAGACGGCAAAAACACCAAAGGAAGAAAAGGAGCAAAATATAAACGTATACGCATACACTGATACCACACATATATATATGGTATGTGCTATTTATTTGCCGTATGTATTGTGTATTGGCAAAGTATGTTTGGTCTGTGTATTGGTCATGTTTTCCTCCATGGCATTTAAGTTGCCTTTGAGGCAAAAAGTAATATTCTAAAAAATAGCTCTAAAAACTCAATAAACCGAACGATAATGAATGCTTTTTTTGAGTTGGTTTTCTTATATTCTTCGTTTATTTTTCTTTGGGTTAGACAAATTTGATTGGTTTTTTTTAGCTTATATTGAACTCTCTTCCGTGCATATTTATTTGTACCAATACACACTAAATAAATTGAAGTTATATGTATAACAATAATGGGACACATATGTACATTTTATATACAAACATGAAAAAGATATTAATATGTGCTATTATAATAGCTGAATAAAAATAATAATACACATTTATTACTTAATTTATGAATTTATATTTTGTGTGACTAAAAAAAAAAAACAAAAACAACACTTCGTAAAATATATTAGTTCCATTACAAAACTCGAAAGTTATTAAAAAATTATTGGATATTACTTCCATTTGGAAAAAAACTCTATAGATATAAAAGTTTTGACCAAAACTTTTTGACAACATTATTCTATAGAAATAAATGTGAACAATTTCTTCTATAGAAATTAAAATTTTGACAAAATTTCTATAGGAAATAAAATTTTGAAAAAAATTTTCTATAGAAAAAAAAAATTTTGAGAAAATTTTCTATAGAAATAAAAGAAAATTTATTTAGACAAAAATTTTCTATAGAAATAAAATTTTGACAAAGTTATTCATATAGAAAATTAAAATTTGACAAATAATTTCTATAGAAATAAATTTTTGAAAAATTTTCGTATAGAAATAAAATTTTGAAAAATTTTTATATGTGAAAAATTTTGACAAAATTTTCTATAGAAAATAAATTTTGACAAAAATTTTTTATTTAGAAATAAAAATTTTGAAAAATTTTATAGAAGAAATACAAATTTGACAAAATTTTCTATAGAAATAAAATTTTGACAAAAAATTTCTATAGAAATAAAAATTTTGGAAAATTTTATAGAAAAAAATTTCTTATAAGAAATAACATTTTTGACAAAGTTTCTATTAGAAATAAAATTTTGACTAAATTTTCTTATAGAAATAAAATTTGACAAATTTTCTATAGAAATAAATTTGAAAATTTTATATAGAAATAAAATTTTGACAAAATATTTTGAAATAAAAATTTTTGACAAAATTTTATAGAATAAAATTTTGAGAAAAAATTCTATAGAAATAAATTTGACAAATTTTCTATAGAAATAAAATTTTTGAAAAATTATTCTATAGGAATAAAATTTTGTACCAAATTTTCTATAGAAATAAAATTGAAATTATTCTATAGAAATAAAATTTTGACAAATTTCTATGTAGAAATAAAATTTTTGAAAAAATTTTTTATGAAAATAAATTTTTGAAAAATTTTCTATAGAAATAAAATTTTGAAAAAAATTTTTAAAGAAAAAAATTTCTATAGAAATAAAAATTTTACAAAAATTTCTATAGAATAAAATTTTGACAAAATTTTATATAGAATAAAATTTTGGAAAATATTTCTATAGAAATAAAATTTTGACAAAATTTTATATAGAAATAAATTTGAAACTATATAAAATCAATTTCATATAGAAATAAAATTTTGAAAAATTTTCATATGGCAAAGAATAAAATTTTGACAAAATTTTCTAATAGAAATAAAATTTTTTGACAAAATTTTTATAGAAATAAAATTATGAAAATTTAATCTAGATAAAATTAGAAATATATGAATAAGCATTGTGAAAATTTTTTAATAGAAATACAAATTTTATGGAAAAATTATCTATGTGAAAAAATATTTTAGAAATAATTTTTGAAAATTTAATAAAAAAATTTTGACAAAATTTTATATAGAAATAAAATTTAACAAAATTTTCGTATAGAAATAAACATTTGACAAAATTTAATATAAATTAAAATTTTAGAAAATATTGATATAGAATAACATTTTAAAAATTTAGCATGACAAATTTTTAAAAAAAAATTTTCTATTTAGAAATAAAATTTTGAAAAAATTTTTATATAGAAAAAATTTGAAAAAATTTTTTACAAAATTTTCGACTATTGAAGAAAAATATAAATTTTGATAATGATTTATATAGAAATAAAATTTTGGCAAAAAATTTCCTATAGAAATAACATTTTGACAAAGTTTTCTTAGAAATAAAAATTTTGACAAAATTTCTATTAGTAAATAAAATTATTGACAAAATTTTCATAGAAATAAAAATTATTGACAAAATTTCATAGTAGAATAAAATTTGTTTTTTTTGCCAAAATTTTTAATAGAATTAAAAATTTGACATTGATTTTCTATAGCGAAATAAAATTTTGCAAAATTTTCTAATAGAAATAAAATTTGCATGCCGAAATTTTCTATAGAAATAAAATTTTGAGAAAATTAATATAGGCAATAAAAATTTTGGAGAAAATATTCTATTACGAAATACAGATTCGTGACAATTTTTTTTATAGAAACAAATTTTCTATGCGAAAATAAAATTTTGACAAAATTTTCTATAGAAATAAAATTTTTGACCAAAATCTTTCTATAGGAAATAAAATTTTGACGATAATTTATAAGAAGATAAACAATTTGCAAAATTTTGTAAGAAAAAAATTTTGACAAAATTTTTTCTATAAGAATTTAAATTTTGACATGATTTTCTATAAGAATAACATTTGACAAAAGTATTTTATAGAAATAAAAATTTGACAAAATTTTCTATAGAAATTAAAAATTTTGACAAAATTTTCTATAGAAATAAAGTTGGTGACCAAATTTTCTTTTAGAGATTAAAATTTTTGACATGCATTTGCTATAGAAATAAATTTTGATAATGATTTTCTATAGAAATAAAATTGCTGACAGCATTCTTCGATAGAAATAAAATTTTGACAAAAACATTTTAATATAAAAAAAAACTTACATGCGTCGGCATTCGCTCTTCCGGTTGAACTCATTTTTTTATCCTAATTTTTGAAACAAATAAATCCTTAAAAACAAGAAAGAAAACAAATTGTTATTAAATGTTACCAAAACGATTAAAAAAATTTTTCGACTAGATAAAAGTAATAATTAAATAATTGTTTATATGCTGTGAAGTAGCTTTTTTATTGTTTATCTGCTTCTGCCAAAATTATATAATTATTTCAATTCATATCTTTTCTTCGAATTTAAAGTGCTATTCATTCACAATACTTTACTATTATTAGTGAATTAAGGCAAATACTAATTGGACCAACATGTCCGCCCAAATTTAGTACCAACCAAGATGTTTACCAAAATAGCTAGAGCCCTTTAGGAGTGTCAAATAGGCCAAAATCTCTACCTATCTTAAACCACAAAAAACAAAAGCTTTAAGCCGATTATTTGACGTTCATATTGCAGTTAAATTTCTTAATTTCTTTGGAGAAACATTTTGAATTCAGAGATTTCTCATGCCAATTTGTTGAATTAACTGGGAATACATTTTTAAAGTTTTCTTAGAAATTTTATTGTAACACCCATCAATGGATAACGTGTTAATATCTAACAGGCAAATATCAACCAATAAAGTATTTTAATTTCAAGCATGTGCTTCACTAAATATAAACTAATGAGTACACCTGAGAAAAAATTCCCAACAGAAAAATTGGTTGTTTCTGCTTATTCCTAGATTTTCAAATCAAAATTAATTGCTTTTAATTCTAGAAAAAATGTGTTTATAATTGAATATAACACATATCTATAATGGATCATGATGTTATGTGCCGTAATATGCAATACCGACAAGCTCATAACACGCTAAAACTTGAGTTAAAATCGTGACTACTTTAATTTATTGAATTCATGCAGAGCTTGTAGGACTTGTTTATTAACGTGAAGCTTTTTTGGTGAAGGATAAACCAGAAAGTTTGTAGCTTGTAGGGGTGTAGATTATATCGATGAGAAGAAACCACAATCTCAAAATATCTCTCTCATTTCGTTGTACTACTAATCACAATAATTGTTATTGTGACTCAAATTAACACGAATTGTTCAAATTCAAATTTGACATAAATGTTGAACCTTCCCTTAAAGAATTTGGTATTGATTCTAAAATAAGCGATATTCAGAAAGAATTCAGGTTTCTCTTTCTCATGTCGGCTGGCATACACCTAAGCCTATACTAGATGCTCTAACTCGTTCTTTCCATTGTATCCTGCTTTTGTCCTAGGAAATCTGTGCTTTGACCAATTCCCAAATTTTGTTAATGGCTACTAAATAAAACCAATAATAAATTAATAAACGGACAAAATCGTACCAACAAATGTACAAACTATCATTTTATCATCCCTATGATAATCTTCATTTTGTGTTGTACGCAAATCATTATATTATGAAATAAACATTATGCATGCATATAGAATAATAAAAAAAAGTGAGATTTATGATCATATTGATACCGAAAAACAAACCATGACTAAGCAATTTATCATTCCGTTTGTAGAGAATTCCTAATTACTTAGTGACAGCAAGTATTTGTATTTAACAAATTATATATACAGTGACAACTTTGATGTTTTTTTTTTGTGGTTATTAAATAACATTTTTATTTAAGCAGCTGTCAACAGCAAAGAAATTGTGTTTGTGCATTTCCAATCGTAATGTTTTTGTTTCTTAAGCCCTACATTTGGTTGGCATAAAGCTAAAAGCTTTAAATATGGGACAAGTTTAAAACCAAGATTGACATATTCGATTTATTTTTATTTTTTTTTTAATAATAGAACATTTTTACTTTGAAGTTTCTTATAATTCCTTATCAAATGATAGGAAATATAATTTTACAATTTTCAGAACATTTAATCGAAAATTAATGTAGTCATATTCGGGTTTATCATAAAACACACAAACCAATTTGGCATCCCTATTTTCCCTACAAGTTCCTTGCAATAACTCGAAACGCTCGAACAAACCCACTTGTTCGATGCGTTACAAACTTCTTTCTCCTCATATTGTGATCATCTATAATTTACAACATTGTAACAAAGAATTGTTTCTCTATACACGCAAATGTATCTATGCGAGTATACATAACTATACGCCTGCATATTTGTGTTCAATTTCTGCTCCTCCTCCCTTTTTTGCTTATTGCTATCACTACTGCTACTAGTGTTGTTACTATTTTATTGGAACAGATCAACAAGTTCATTGTTGCTAAAAGCACATAAACACATACATACATATTGTATGTGTGTAAGTATATGCACAAGTTCTAAGAATAAGAAATCGCAGTTGGCAATGCAATTTATGATGTTCCACTGACTTCGTTGACTTTCTTCTCCTGAATCTTCATTTTGTGTGGATCAAAAAAACAAAATGCGAATACAACTTCACTGGCGATAAGGTTCTTGATGTGGTTACTGTTATTTGTTATTCTTCTCTCTTTATTTCTTTCACTGACAGAACGCGTTTTTCATATTGCAGAGTTGCCAAACTAATCGATTTGAGAGAAAAATCGTTTGATGGAAGTACATGTTGGAAAAATCTTTAAAATCATGTGAGTTGTGCGGGACTTTTTTGAAAACTTATTCAGAGTTCCCAGATATATCTAGAAAACAATCACATTGTTTAGATACGGAGAAGTTGAAAAAAGGTTAAAGCTGTTCAAATAAATAAAAGCGAAAAAAGTAGAGTAAAAAATGGCTACTTATAACCCTCTAACATATAACTTGATATTTACTCTCTTAACAAAAGAGAAGATCATATCTGCGAGAGACTTACTATATTATGGCAATACTCTTTAAAAAATTCATTATAACAATTCAATGCCTCTTCTTTAATTTGCTTCCATTTTTCGTCATTAATTAATCATCATCCAATAAAAGTAGTTGACAAAAAAGCAAATCTAAAAATAGTCATATACTTAAAGCCTTAAATTCATGCATACATAATTATTTAATAATTTCCATAACCTAATGCCGCACAATTGATTCATCATTGTTTTTGTTTTTAATCGCTTTAAAACCAAAAAAACGCCTACAGAAGCAAGAACAAGGAGAAGGAGAAGAAAGCAAAAACAAAAACAAAACTACGACAATTATAATGCCTTCCTTGTTGGTATATTGTGCCGGCCATCATCGTATACTATTTATATTTACCAGGGAGCAAACAAACAACAACAACAACAAAAATTAACGGAAAGCACAAAAAAAGAGAATAAGCATTAATAAATGTTTACTTTTGCGTGTTTAGTATTCAACTCACACACAACCTCCCATCTATGTGTATCTCTCTCTATCTACTCACTCATATGCCAAACAACATTCCTTTCGAATGAATCCGCCAAACGCATTTCCTAGAAATGGAAGTCTGTCGTACTGTCACACAGTGAACTCTAAACAAAAGCCAACACTCTTGAATTGTAAGAATAATTGGCAGTAAATGTACTCTTGCACTCGTTGATAGAACATTTGTATGCTTATCAGAAGAGCTCTATGCGAAATCATATACAAAGTGTTGGGGTACAAAAACAAATTAGGCGATATTGAGTCGGAATTGTTGCTTTAATTATTAAGACTCGCCGTTAAGAGAGTAAAAACAATGTCATACCATGATAAAATACAGGGAACTTCTGTCATATCAATGCGTGCAAATCTCTATATTCTTTTTTACGACCACTACACGTAGAGAAGGAATATGATCACCTCAAACATGTTTCAAGAGCAAAATGTTATTTTTGTATGGTGACCATGTAACATGTTTGTCACTAAAATGTTATTTTCTCGTCAAATATAACCTGCTTGCCGAAATCAGATACATGATTTTCCGAGACATAACATGGTTGCGAAAACCATGTTACTTGGTCAACCACCAAAATAACATTTTGTCTCTTAAAACATGTTTGAGGTGATCATATTCCTTCTCTGGTGTTACTTGAAAATTCAACTTTTTGGCGCCCCTCAAAACAGTCTTTTCTCATTCGCCTGACACTAAACTATCGTATATACGAGGTTTGACTTTAATATTTCGGCATTGGGCAGGCCTAGTTTTGTAAACTGTCAAAGTTTGAAAATTTTTGAGGTTATGCGTACTCAGATCGTTTTGACACAGTTGTTAGAATTCTACCAAAAAATTTAATTTTTTTTACAGTTTGGTAGATGGGTAGAATTGTTGATGGTTTGGTAGATTTTGCGAAATATTCCTCTCCAACTAAGATGTACTTCACAAATTTTCTATAGGTAAAATTTTCTATAAAACTAAAATTTTGACAAAATTTTCTATAGAAGTAAATTTTTGACAAAATTTTCTATAGAATGTAAAATTTTGACAAATTTTCTATAGAAACAAATTTTTTACAAAATTTTCTATAGTAATAAAATTGCAAACCATTTTCCTATAGAAATTTAAAATTTTGAACAATATTTTCATTAGAAATAAAATTTTGACTACAAAATTTCTCTATATAGTAATGACATTTTTGAAAAAAAAATCAAAAAAAAAATATTAATAAGAATAAATTTTAAGATCGTTTTGACACACGTTTGTTAATCTCGATGTCCACCGAAAAAAAAATTTTACAATTTTTTACAGTTGTGTAGATTCGTAGAATGTGATGGTTTGGATAGATTTTGCGAAGATACTTCCAACTAAGAGCGTACTCATCAAAATATTTCTATTAGTAGAATTTTATAGAACTAAAATTTTGACAAAATGTTTTATAGAAATAAAACATTTGACGAAAATTTGTCTAGTAGAAATAAATAAATGAAAATTTTCTAATAGAAATAAACATTTTAAACAAAATTTCTCTATAGGAAATAAAATTTTAAATTTTATAGGTAAATTTTAAATATTCTTTTTTATATATATTGGCTTTTTTAAAATTTTCTAGTAGATAAATGTGTCACATTTTTTTCAATTATGATTAACATTTACGACACTTGAACAGAATTCTAATTCTAGAAATAAAAGTTTGAAAAATTCTATAGAAATAAAATTACAAATTTATATATAGAATAGAAATATGACATTTATAGATCACTACAAAATTTACTATAAGAAAATAAAAATATGTTATACAAATAAATTTCTCAAAATTCATATAGAAATACAGTTTATCAAAATCTATAGAAAATAAAATTTAGCAACTTTCAAAATTTTTTAAAATTTACTATAGAAAAATTTTTGTAAAACATGATATAATTCTATAGAAAAAAAAATTATTACAAAATGATAAATCACAACAATATAGAATACAACTAAACTAATAAAATTAACCATACAATAATTTGGTCTCAATACCATATAGACATAACGAATATAACATATTAGTAGAATATAAAAGAAACAAATAAAACTAAAAATATATATTCATATAAAATAAAAGATAAAATATTTCAAACTTAATAATATTTTACAAGAAAATCAAAAGAAATAAAATTATAGAACTAAATAATTATGGTACATAATGATAAAGCAATAACAGATTTAAAATTAAACATAAAACATATAGGAATATAATTTGACATATTTACAATTATAATAGAGAATACATTTTCTATAGAATAAAATTTTGACAAAATTTTCTTATAGAAAAAATTTTGAGCAAAATTTTCTATAGAAATAAAATTTTGACAAAATTTCTATATGTAATAAAAATTTTGACGAACATTTTCTATAGAAATAAAATTTGACAAAATTTCTATAGTAATAAAATTTTGTCCAAAATTTCTATACAAATAAAATTTTGACAAAATTTTCTTATTAGAAAATACTGTTTTAATGTTGCCAATAACTTTTACTACAGAAATTAAAATTTTTGTCAAAAATAGATATAATTTCCTATATAGAAATAAATTTTGACAAAATTTTTCATAGAAATAAATTGACAAATTGTGTTAGTAATAAAATGTGACAACATTTTCTATAGAATATAAAATTTTAACAAAATTTTCTTATACAAATAAAATTTTGACAAAATTTTCATATAGAAATAAAATTTTGACAAAATTTTTTATAGAAATAGAAATTTTGACAAAATTTTCTATAGAAATAAAATTTTGACACAAAATTTCTATAGAAATAAATTTTTAGCAAAATTGTCTATAGAAATAAAATTTTTACAAAATTTCTTATTAGTAATAAAATTTTGAACAATAATTTCCATAGAAATAAAAATTTGGGCAAAATTTTCAATAGAAAATTGAATTTTGGCAAAATTTCAATAAAATAAATTTTTGGCAATTTTTTTAAATAGATTATTAAAATTTTTGACGAATTTTCTGATGCGTAAACAATGGCAACAAATAATCCCATTTTCCGCGTGTACAAGAAATACACGTAATCACACTTGAAAAAGAAGCAATGGTCGGTTTCCAAAAGATTTTCGTCTTACTCTAACAATTTTGGTAATTGATGTCCGAGCCAAATAAGCGGGAGAATAACAAATAAGGACACTTTTAAGACATCAATTCTCTTGTTAAAGTTGGTTTTGTGATTGCTTTCTAGGAAGCAAATTTTAATTTTTCGTTTTTTTCAGGCTTGTTTTCTTCTATGCTATCAAAGCCTTTAAAAACGGGTTAACGACGACTTTAATTACAATTCAGCGATCGACTTCCGTCTAGAAATTATTAAATTTTTTTTTTTTTTTTTTTTTTTGCAAACATTTTTTTCTTTCATTGTTATGATACCATTTTTAACTCAAATACTTAATTATAAGGACAAACGACTTCACTAAAAGTTTATCGACTTTCGACAAGGGAAAAAATTATATTAGAGAAATGCGTCAATCTATGCTAAGCAAAAAAATTTGCATTCGTATTTTTAAAGGACATGAACTCTTTTGACCTTCACGACAATATTTTTTCAGAGCTATGTGTTCGCCTATCCTATGGTTATATTTTCACGCTAATTAATTTCCTATATTTTCGATTGGATTTTTTTTCCTGGGTGTATAAAAAATCTCTGTTCTTTTCCCTCTTAACTAATGTCTAAAATATTCTGTATCCTCCTTCGGTGGTCATGGTTCCTTTTGCATTTAGTTTATGGAATTTTATTGCTTTTTATTCCATATTTTCTTTTTGCCGTTTGTTCTTTTTAAATTACGAACGTGATGGAGTGTGCGTTATACTTACATGGGAGGAGTGTTTGGGTGTATGAGTTTTCAGGGAATTTTCACAAATTCTTGGAAGGAACAGTAAGGCCAAACGTAATAGAATGAAAATAATAACAAGTATTGTGTATCTTCTGTAGGGTAATCAATTATAGTATTTTGTGTATATTGTTTTGATTTTTTTTCTTAAAAAAAAAACAACAACAAGATAAACGCAAAAACGAGTCTAGCAGAAATGGGCCTCAGTGGTTTGGAATATTATTTTCTGTTCCTTAATTTGAGTTCGAAGCTCACGCAATTGCTACGATGTATAGCATTAATAATTTAGGCACAATTAATTCAATCATATTTTTTATACACAATTGTTTTTGTAAATCCCAGTAAAAAAGTGGATTCAAAAAAGCAATGAAAATATTCTTTATGTAGATCCGGAAGTGGTGTAGCGCAATTGCGGATCACCAAGCAATGCGTTTTATATTTGAATAAATCCTCTTCCTCAGATAGAGGATTAAAAGATATATCTTCCACCTTATAAATTCTGAAATATATAGAACAATTTGTGAAGCATGTATTCATTATCAGAAAATTTTTTTTGTCTAAAATTTTTATTTCTTAGAAACTTTTGTTAAAATCATTTCTTATAGAAAATTTTGTCAAAATGTTATTTCTATAGAAAATTTTGTCAAAACTTTCACTATTTCTATAAAAATTTTGTCACTCAAAAATCTTCATTTGCTCATCCCAGAAAAATTTTTGTTAACAATTGTATTTCATACTAGAACATTTTTGTTTAAAATTTTATTTCTATAGAAAAATTTTAGCTCATATAATCTTTATTTCTATAGAACAATTTTGTCAAAAATTTTATCTTCTGCTACGCAAAAATTTTGCTCAAACAATTTCCTACTTTCTATCAAAAATGTTTTCAAAATTGCTATTTCTATAAGAAAATGTTGTCAAAAATTTGATTTCTATAGACCAAACCTTATAAAATAGGAAGCTCTTAGAACTATAGGGAAATATATCACCGGTTTGCTTTGAAATTTTAAAACTTTAAAATATAGAAAAAATTATTTTAGTTTTTTTAACTGAATTGTTAAAAAAACTTCAATATAGAATTTAAATTTTCCCTCAACACCCAGCGTTGCCAAAAACTTCGAGCGGACTTTTTTTTGTGTGTTCCATATTGGCGGATATTTTTTTGGAATTGCTCCGGACCCGCAGTCGACGCTCATAATTTGAGTTTGGAGTTCTTGGTGGGAATATTCCATCAAATTTGTGGAGTTTTGAGGGATTTACCTTATTATTATTATTTTTTTCCTTTTTTTTTTTGAAGACAATTTCTACCAAATTTTATTTCTATGGAAAATTTTTGTTCACAATTTTACCATTCTATAGAAAATTTTGGCTATATTTTACCTTCTATAGAAAATTTTTGCTCAAAATTTTTATTTCCTATAGAAAATACTTCGCTCACATTTTAATTCTATAGAAACTCTTGCCAATATTTTTATTTCTACCTAGAAATATTTTGCCAAATCTTTTTAATATTCTTATAGAAAATTTTGTCAAAATTTTAATTTCTATAGAATATTTTATTGTCAGGAAGAGTTTATTTCTTACTTAGGAAAAATATTTTGGTGCAAAAATTTTACTTTCCTATAAGAAATAATTTTGTTCAAAAAATTATAATTTATGAAACCGATCCAACTACGAAAATTTTTTCAAAAATTTAATATATTCTATAGAAAACTGTTGCAAAATTTTATTTCTACTAGAAAATTTTGCTCGAAAATTTATTTCTATAGAAACATTTTGTCAAAATGTATATCTTCACATAGAAAAGTTTTTGTCCAAAATTTCTCTCTTACTAAACAATTCTTTGTTCAAATTTTATTTCTATAGAAAAATTTTTGTCAAAATTTAGCTTCTTAACACGAAACATTTTTGTCAAAAATTTTAGTTCTTAATAGAAAATTTTGTCCAAATTTCTATTTCTATAGAAAATTTTTTATCGAAGTTTACCCTACTATAGAAAAATTATTTGACTTTCATACCACAAAATTTTCGCAATATTTTAATTCATATAGAAAATTTTGTCAAAATTATTTCTATAGAAAATTTTTCAAAATACTTTCTATAGAAGATTTTGTCAAATTTTATTTCTATATAAAATTTTGTCAAAATTTTATTTTCTATAGGCAAATTTTGTTCAAAATTTTATTTCATATAGAAATTTTTTAAAAGGTGTATTTCTATTAGAAAATTTGTCAACATTTTATTTCTATAGAAACTTTGTGTCAATCATTTTATTTCCATAGAAAATTTTTTGTTCAAGACTTTTATTCTATAGAAAATTTTGTTTCAAAATTTTTACGTTTCTATAGAAAATTTTGGCAATATCTTTATTTCGTATAGAAAATTTGTCAAAAATTTTAATTCTTCATAGAAAATATTTGAAAATATTTATTTTCTATAGAAAATTTTTGTCAAAATCGAATTCTTAATTTTCTATAAAAATTTTGCTCAAAATATTATTTTATAGAACATCTTTGTCAAAATTTTTATTGTCTAAGAAAGTCTTCCTTTGTCAAATTTTATTTCTATAGAAAATTATTGTCAAAATCTTTTAGGGTTCGCATCTATTAGAAAAATTATCGTCAAAATTTTTATTTCCTTATAGAACAACTTTTGTTCAAACATTTTACTTCTACAGAAATTTGTCAATATTTATTCTCTATAGAAAAAATTTCTACCGAAGTTTTTATTACTATAGAAAATTTTGATTTCTACAAAAATTTGGTCAAATATTTTATTCAATTTTAGAAAATTTTTTGCTCAATTAATTTTATTTCTCATAGAAAAATTTTGTGCAAAACTATTTCTATATTAGAAGATTTTGTCAAAGACCTCCTTTATTTCTATATAACAACTTTTGTCAAAATTTCTATTTCATATAGCAAGGTTTTGTCAAATATTTATATTTCATATATTGAAAATTTTAGTGTAAAAAGTGTATTTCCGTAATCATTGAAAAATTTGTCAACCATTTTTTTCTATAATCCAGACAAACATTCTTTAGCTCAACATTTTACTTTCCATAAGAACAAATTTGTCAAATTATTTCTTATAGAAATTTTGTCAAAATTATTAGTTTCTATAGAAAATTTTGGCAATATTTTATTCTATAGAAAATTTTGTCATAAAATTTTAATTCTATTAGAAAATTTTGAAATTTTTATTTTTCTATAGAAAATTGGTTGTCAAGAATTTTATTTCTATTTAGAAATTTTGTCAAAATATTATTTTCTATAGAAAATTTTGTCAAAAATTTTTTTCTATAGAAAATTTTTGTCAAAATTTTATTTCTATAGAACAATTTTGTCACAAATTTGTATCTTCTATAGAAAATTTTTCAAATTTATTTCTATAGAATAATTTTTGCTCAAATTTATTTCTACAGAAACTTCTTGTCAAAATTTTATTTCTATAGAAAGCTTTTGTCAAAATTTTATTTCTATAGAAAATTTTGTTCAAATTTTATTTCTATAGAACACTTTTGTTCACATTTTATTTCATAAAAATTTTGTTCAAATTTTTAATTCTATAGAAGATTTTTGTCAAAAATTTTTTATTTTCTATAAAAATTTTTTGTCAAAATTTTATTTCTATAGGCAAATTTTGTCAAATTTATTTCTATAGCAAAAATTTTTGTTAAAAAGATGTACTTTTCTATAGAAAATTTTGGTCAAATTTATTTCTATTTAGCAAATTTTGCTCAAAATTTTATTCTAATGAAATTTCTCAAATTTTATTTCTATAGGAAAATTTTGTCATAAATGATAGAACCCTAAGTTCTATATTTTCAGAAAACATATTTGTCTAAAGTTTCTATTTCTACAAAAAATCTTTGTCAAAATTTTTATTTCTATTAAACAAATTTTTCACAAATATTTGATATTTTCTTATAGAAATTTGCTTCAAAAATGCATTGCTGACCTTTGGTAGTGGAGATTTTGTCAACATTTTTATTTGTATAGAATCATCTTTGTCAAGATTTTTATTTCTATAGAAAAATTTATTCACAAATTTGTATTTCTATAGAAGGAATTTTATCAAAATTTTATATTCTATAGAAAATTCTTTTATCAAAATTTTAATTTCTCATAGAAAAATTTTGCCAAACATTTTTTTTCTATAAGAAAATTTTGTCAAGAGCTATTATTTCTATAGAAAATTTCTATCAAAAATTTCATATTTTCTTATAAAAATTTATCAATTATTAATTTTCCTATTATCTATAGAAAATTGTTGTCAGTATATTATTTTCTATAAGAAAATTTTATCAAAATTTTATTTCTGTAGAAAATGTACAAATATTCTTCTATTATAGAAACATTTATCTCAAAACAGTTATTTCGTATACAGAAAATTTGTCAAAATTTTTATTTTGTTTATTTCATATTTGCATGTTGAAAATTAAAATTTACATATTTTTAGTTGTATTTAATTAGGTAGACAAAAATCTACTTTGGTTATTGAAATTCATTTTTATTTTATTCTAACTACTTAGTAGGCCTTCTTCTAAACATCCAATAATAATTGAAAATTACATAGAAAATTTTCAAATAATTTTCGCATATTTTTTTTGTGTACCCACAAATTATTCTCACACAAAGAACCCAAAAAAAAAATTAAAAAGTTTTCAAGTGAGTAATCAACAGAAACAACAAAAAAATGTCTTCCTTGCGCATAGTCAATGGAATAGCAAGAAATTTCGTAAGATATAATAAAAACTTTCGATTTTATGCAACCAACGAAGGTCCTCGAGTCACTGTAAGTTAGATTTTCATCAAGCTAATTTAAGCAGTTTCTAATAGTTCATCAAAAATAGAAAGGATTAGTTATTGGAGTATATCAAAAGGAGGGAGACAAGGATCCAAAGCTAACTACAAGTGGTGAAAAATTTGATGATCGTGTCCAAGGAAAAGTTTCGGAACTAATTAAAGAGTATGTGATACAATTTATTAAAATTAAAACTTGTTTGTAACGTAATAATTTTATAAATTTTAAAATTAGTATTTAAATTGACCATTATTCATTTGAATACTAAAAAAATATAAAGACTGATAAAGTTACAATACAAAATCTAAACATAAAAATAAAATTTTAGGCATTAGAATACTATAAATATAATAATGCTTAAAATTCAATTTTACAATTATCAATTAAATTATTAATAATTGTTCTTGAATATATAAACAAAAATAAATTTCCAAAATTAAATTAATACCGCTGTAAAAACTTTGAGATGGATCTAATCAATATGATTAAGATCCTCAAATGCCCTTTAGATATAAGCAGATACAACAACATATGATGAGAGTAGATTAATATAAATGTATATAATTCTATATATGACCACAGACTAAGCATTCAGCATCCATAAATATACTTAGGCGACAGATATAATTACACCTAAGACATATAGATTCTAGGGCCAATTTGAGATCTGATCAGATCTAATCCATAGTAATTAGATATGCATAGATCTTACCATTTTCGATCTACTCATATCGTAATATATCAAATTAATCCTCAATTTTTTCTCGCGGTAACAAAAAAACAGAAATTTGAATTATTTAAAAAAAATCAAACTAGTTTATTTTTTTTTGAGAAAAATCAATTTTTAAATGCAGTAAATTTGCTAAATAACGTTTATTTACTATCTAAACTAACATTTAAAATTATAATTCGATAAAAATTTATATAAATAACTTAAAAATTTATCTTGATAAGTACATTTATTTGAAAAATTAAAATTATTAGTTAAATGAAAATTTATAAAAAAAAAATTTATAAAAAATTTTAAAACTAAATTTACTGGAAATATATATGGGAAGTGAATAGGATAAAAAATATGCCTTATGGCATAATCTCTAGAGGGAAGAGTGCTATATATTGTATTACGAAGGTAATATCTTCTTTTGTTCGAAACATTTAAAAATTTGCTTGCGGTAGAGGAATTCGAAATTCTAAATCTTATAGTAAAAAAGTTCATACTTACCATGCCCTCATCAATCATTTCCAATTCATTGAATCCCGCACCTTCACGTCCCATGCCAATAACGGCCACTGAACGATATTCTGGTCGATATTATTGAACACCTTACCTCGTCCCAGCTGACCAGTGATATTACATCTAAATATTAAAATATATAAAATTACAAATTTGTTCTCATGAATTTTCTGCATTTTATTATCACATACTCTTTAATTAGTTCCGAAACTTTTCCTTGGACACGATCATCAAATTTTTC
>PGFW01020117.1:40335-50642 GCA_003123925.1 Haematobia irritans
GATAAAGCTGAGACCCATCGTTTAGTATACCGATCGTCTTAGAATTAAATTCTGAGTCGATTTTTTCTGTCTGTCTGTTGATGTATTTTTGTGTGCAAAGTACAGCTCGCAGTTTTAGTCCGATTGTCCTAAAATTTGGTATAGGGTCCTGTTTCGGCTCAAAGATCTTCAACCGATCTTCCTCAAATTCCGTACATCCGAATATTTTATGAGTCTCGAAAAAAACGTGGCAAAATATCAGCCAAATCGGTTCAGATTTAGATATAGCTCCCATATATAGCTTTCGCCCGATTTACACTCATATGCCCACAGAGGCCAATTTTTTGCTCCGATTCAGTTGAAATTTTGCACAGGGAGTAGAATTAGCATTGTAGCTATGCGTGTCAAATTTGGTTGAAATCGGTTCAGATTTAGATATAGCTCCCATATATAGCTTTCGCCCGATTTACACTCAAATGACCACAGAGGCCAATTTTTTGCTCCGATTTAGTTGAAATTTTGCACAGGGAGTATAATTAGCATTGTAGCTATGCGTGCAAAATTTGGTTGAAATCGGTTCAGATTTAGATATAGCTCCCATATATAGCTTTCGCCCGATTTACACTCATATGACCACAGAGGCCAATTTTTTGCTCCGATTTAGTTGAAATTTTGCACAGGGAGTAGAATTAGCATTGTAGCTATGCCGCCAAATTTGGTTGAAATCGGTTCAGATTTAGATATATCTCCCATATATAGCTTTCGCCCGATTTACACTCATATGACCACAGAGGCCAATTTTTGAACTCCGATTTAGTTGAAATTTTGCACAGGGAGTAGAATTAGCATTGCTAGCAAGCGGCCAAATTTGGTTGAAATCAGTTTCAGATTTAGATATTACTCCCGCATATATATAATTTTTGATTTTCGACAAAAATCTGTCAAGATACCAACATTTTCCTTGTAAAATCGCCCACTGACTTAGTGCGAAAAGTTGTAAAAATTACTCTTAATTTTCCTAAACTTCTAATGCGCATTATATCGAGCGATAAAATCATAAATAAACTTTTTGCGAAGTTTTCTTTAAAATTGCTCCAGATTAAATACGTTTCCCATATTTTTTTACTAAACAAATGTGTTCCACCCTAGTGCATAGCCGGACTGTAATTTTGAGTCTATAGATTTTTCGTAGAAGGCATCAAATTCTCCAGATCGATGTGTTATTTAAATGTATGGTATTTTGGGGACAAACCTCTTAATATACCCCAACACAATGTTGGACGGATGCTATATGGTATCAATAATTTAGCATCTAACAAAGTGGTTCAGGTATAATATAGTCGGGGGGGACTCCGCCCGACTTCTTTTAGACATTCCTACTTGTTGTTACTAAACATTTTGTTCCACCCTAGCTGCATTAGCCGACTTAAAATTTTGAGCTCTATGATTTTGTAGAAGTCTTTCAAATTCTGTCGCCAGAATCGAGCTGAATATTTAAATGTACTGTATTTGGGACAAAACCTTTATATATAGCCCCAATCAAGCATTTGACGATGAATATGGTATCGAAATTAGATGCTACAAAGTTAGGTGCAGCGTATAATATAGAACTCGGCTGCCGCCACGAACTTAGACATTCCTTACTTGTTTTAATTACAATTTAATGATTTTTTATTTTAGATGATCTTTAATCAAGCAATGTCAAAGAAAGAAAACAGAATCCATCCATACCGGTAAGAGAAAAAACTAATTATTTTCGACCAATTGCATTTTTAATTTAAAATAAAGTATTTATTTGGTTAAAATCTTTCATTGGGATAATTAATACTTCAATTAAAAACGAATCGTTTTCTTATAGCCCATTCATATTACGCTCGAAATCTACTAAAAGCGGATTTCAAATCCCTTTTTTGTAAGGCAAATGACAGTCTAGCTAAAGTGGAATTTGGAAGTGTAATGTGAATGAGGTATTAGGTGATTGAATATGTTTTCAACTTCAATCCACTTTTTCATTGGAGACATTTTTGTAGTAATTTTTTCTGTGTATGCAATTATTAATAAGTACCCCACGATATATTAATATAGTTCCCTATTTAAAAATAAAATTACTGCGAATTTTTACAATTGTGATAAACTTCACGCTAAATTGCTGTTTGGTATAGCGCCAAAACATTTGGAAACCCCGTTAAATTGACAACAGTGTACAGAGTGTAGGTATATATGTTGGTAAGTATATTTGCATATTCGTATGTGTATATGGTTGCGTTTTTAATTTGTTTATAAAATTTTGTACAAAATAATAAATACTGAATGAAGAAGAAATCGTCCAAAGCCCATAAAAGTCGAAATTCTTGGAATATATGTCAATCGTGGAATTCTAAATAAAAACATTCAAGCTTTTGCTACTCTACTCGTTATCACACTTCATTTAAAGTTGCCAGATTGATTTGCATAATCAGAAAACAGGCAAAGGTAACAGAAAATAACTAAAGGTAAAGACGTTAATCGGAGAAAGTGTAGGAAGACTTTTCCAGTACTACACTTCCATGGTAAAATAATTCCCAGGTAGTTGCAGTATTACAAAAAATTAAAAACAACAAAATTCAAGTACATCTAGATGTCAGTTTTGTTTGCAAATCTAATGTTAGTAAACAAAAGATATTAAATATTTTCAATTTGTTTCTAATGTTTGTACCAATTAACCTATGTAACCAAAAGTTACCTATGTAACCGTAATACGTGGTTTTGACAATAGTAACCTGTGGAATGTAAAAATTAACCTATAGTAACAAGACATGTTTTTGACAGTTGGATGTACTCAGCTGTGAACAGCTGACTGTGATGTAGTACCTTTAGTAGATTTACCATGTTGACTTCTTAGTAAACGAACAACATCCACACCCTCAAAAAAATCGTTTCTCTAACATATGTTCCAAACATATTTTGCAGGAAGCACATATATTATTGCTGTCTCTTATATACTGCTGAAACATTATTACGTTTGTTTTATGTGACCATATTATATGTTTGGAAGCATTTTGAGCCCAAAAATATTATACGCTTGGAAGAATTTTCCCCAAAGAAGATTGAGCTCATTCCCTCATATAATTTTTACTTCCACGATTTTTTTAGTTCTTGGCACCTTTTTCTGTAATACAAATAATGTTGAAGAAATTATTCAATTTTATAAATTTTACCTTTCGCCTGGACGGAGAATCGAACCCAGGACCATACCGTTTGTAAGCCAAAATACTATCCACTGGGCTACGTAGCTGTTATAGTTATTAGTTACATTTATATAACATAGTTTGCAGCGCCCACGAGCCCATAACATTATTTAACAGAAACATACATTTGTTGGCCACGTGGAGCAGTGGTTAGCTCGACGCGAGCACCATTTTTTTTTTTTTTTAATGGTGCTCGTCTGTCCGGCTGTCCGTCCGTCTGTGGAAATCACGCTAACTTCCGAACGAAACTAGCTATCGACTTGAAACTTTGGCACAAGTATTTTTTTATTGATGTAGGTCGGATGGTATGAAAATGGGCCATATCGGCCCACGTTTAACGTATAGCCCCATATAAACCGATCCCCAAATTTGGTTGGCGGAGCCTTCCGGAGCCAGCAAAATTCATCCGATCCGGTTGAAATTTGGTACGTGGTCTAATACTACGGTCTCTAACAACCATGCAAAAATTGGTCCCATATCGTCCATAATTATATTATAGCCCCCATATAAACCGATTCCCAGATTTGACCTCGAGCCTCTTGGAGGCAAAATTCATCGCATCCGGTTGAAATTTGGTACCATGATGTTTAGTATACGGTCTCTAACAACCATGCAAAAATTGGTCCATATCGGTCCATAAATATATATAGCTCCCATATAAACCGATCCCCAGATTTGACCTCCGGAGCCTCTTGGAGGAGCAAACTTCATCCTACCCGATTGAAATTTGGTACGTGGTGTTAGTATATGGTCTCTAACAACCATGCAAAAACTGGTCCATATCGGTCCATAATTATATATAGCTCCCATATAAACCGATCCCCAGATTTGACTCGGAGCCTCTTGGAGGGGCAAAATTCATCCCTATCCGTTTGAAATTGGGTACCTGATGTTAGTATACGGTCTCTAATAAGCATGCAAAAATTGGTCCATATCGGTCCATAATTATATATAGCTCCCATATAACCGATCCCCAGATTTGAACTCTGGAGCCTCTTGGATGAGCAAAATTCATCCGATCCAATTGAAATTTAGTACGCGGTGTTAGTATATGGTCTCTAACAACCATGCAAAAATTGTCCATATCGGTCCATAATTATATATAGCTCCCATATAAACCGATCCCCAGATTTGACCTCCGGAGCCTCTTGGAGGAGCAAAAGTCATCCGATGCGGTTGAAATTTGGTACATTTCGTTAGTATATGGCCTCTAACAGCCATGTAAAAATTGTCAAATTTTATTACTATAGAAAGTTTTGTCAAAATTTCATTTCTATAGAAAGTTTTGTAAAAAGTTTATTTCTATAGCAATGTTTGTCAACATTTTATTACCATAGAAAATTTTGTCAACATTTTATTTCTATAGACAATTTTGTCAACATTTTATTTCTATAGAACATTTTGTCAACATTTTATTTCTATAGAAAATTTTGTCAACATTTTATTTCTATAGAAAATTTTGTCAAAATTTTATTGCTATAGAAAATTTTGTCAACATTTTACTTCCATAGAAAATTTTGTCAACATTTTATTTCTATAGAAAATTTTGTCAAGTTTTTATTTCTATAGAAAATTTTGTCAAAATTTTATTTCTATAGAAAATTTTGTCAAACTGAATTATATACGTACTTAATCGGCCTTTTTTTGTTTAATATATACCCCTTATGGACTAACTTACAATTTAGAAGACAGTGTTAAAAAATTTTACGATACCTTGCCATCGGCAAGTGTTATCGCAACCCAAGTAATTCGATTGTGGATGACAGCCTTTAGTAGAAGTTCCTACGCAATCCATGGTGGAGGGTACATAAGATTCGGCCTGGCCGAACTTACGGCCTGCGTATATACTTGTTACTTTTAAGGCCGGTATTAAGTTGGAATTATGCCTTTTGCCTTTTTTTTTAAATAATTTTAAAGAAAATAAACTTTTTCGATTGTTTTAGCTGCAAAACTCGAACTTAATGCCCGCTTTTATATTTGAAGGTGTCCGTTCAATTCCTCTTGGACTACTTATTAATAAAGAGGAACTAAACTTTGTTTTTATACATTGTACTGTTTAATTTTTCACTATTTTTTCATTTTATTGTCCCAACCCTAAAAAGAATATAGTACCCATACGTTATTTTTATGAAGATCCATTTGTAACTTTTGTATATGTTCCACCGTTTTTTTTTTCAATTTCCTTTGCCTGAATATTTTGACTTACTCCTCGTAAGTTCCGATTTTAACGAATCAAGAAAAAATTGTGGTGTGTTCAAATAAATAAAATAATATATAGACTTAAGCACATCAAATTTTTGGCCTTATCATAAAACAGTTTTCCGAAACAACATACAAGCGGTTTCATAGAAATTGCTCTCTTTTGATTCTCTCGCTGTGTTATGTTGATATCTTTCGTCAACGCTCCCATTTTTCTATCTCTATTTCTTTCTCTATACTCTCTCTCTCTGACGCTCTCTGAATAAAATATCACAACATATATATGTTTACTACAAATTTGTAAATGTATATATGTTTACATTCACACATATTATTTTTATGAAACATTCATGCCCCAAACATTATTAACATATGTGTCCCAAGCATTTAGCGTTAGTTTAGGAACATTACATGTTTGCACTTAAATATATTGTGTTTAAAAATTGTACCCGAAACACATTTTGTTTATATCGGAACATATGAAAAACATATTTTTCTAACAGTGCAGTAAATAACAGTGATAGCTTTAATACCTCATACACATTACACTTCCAAAATCCCCTTTAAGTAGATTTCAATTGTCATTTGCCTTATAAAAAAGGATTTCAAATCTACTTTTAGTAGATTTCGAGCCTAATGTGAATGGGCTGTAAGAAAGTTTTGAGACATTTGAGGCGAACAGGTATTTTAGAAATTGGTAACGATATTATGTTGTTAAGGCCGGTATGCACCTCAAGCGAAAAATTTCATTCCCATAAGAAATGCATTGCTATTTATGCTAACGAAATTTTCGGTAGCGTTCAATTTCGTAAACTGGTACGCACCTCTAATGAAAATAACAGGGTTGTCAAAAGTATATTTTTGGCAGCAAACATTTAATTTATTACAATCATTGTGTGCGTAAAAGTTTTAAAAGGTCTGTAAATAATAAACAATTTATTTGAGGAATATTTGGAACATATATTAACAATTTTAAAAGCGATTAGATGGTTTAAAATTTGTGTACACAGCCCTGTTTTTTTGTTGTAGACTTAAATAAATTTTTGCTACCGAAAATTTCGCTAGAGGTGCATACCGGCCTTTACAATGAACGTTCTTTAAAAGGCAAACAATTAACTTCGTTTGTTTGATATTTCGTTCATGAGAAATAAAAACTTTTTCGCAATATATTTAAATTGTAGGTAAACAGTAAACTAGATTTTTATTTGTAATACTAAATATCTAAAAAGTTTCCAATCAGAAAAATTGTCCTGGAGAGTACAATACAGGTTATGAACATTATCCTTGTCAGTAATAGCGCCCAATATTAAGCGCTTTAGGCTTAATATTGGGTGTTTTCGATTCATTCGTACTATGTAATACTATCGAATTCATCAAAAAGTGTAGCCAGGTTAAATGGTACCACTTACGAATAATAAAAATGTGTAATTTGGCAGCATTGCCAGTGACTGCCAAAAATTTATAAACAAAAAAATAAAATAAAAATAGTAAATACAATAAAATCGATAGTTTTGTTTTGTGGTTTGAAAGAAATAACGAAAGTGCCGAAAGGAGAATATTAAGAGATGACATATCATCGATTTCGGATAAAAAGTAATAAATATGAATATGTTTGTTTATTTAACCGTCTGAATTAGTGTGTTGTTAGTTTTATTAAAAATTCAGATTGTCGAAGGAAACATTCAACTATGTATGGACAAAATAAAGGATGTACCTGTCCCGACAATACGTTCTACAGCGGTAAGGTACGAAATAAAGTTAACTGCCACTTTAAAATTCCTTGGTCAGGATGGATATCAACACCAAATTGGCCAAGATCGTTTTGCTTTCATTTTTCGCCTATTCAAAACGAACACTTTTGATTTTTACAACCGTGATACATAGTTACCACATTTTCGAAAATCGAACAGAATGATCAATTGTAGAAAATTTATATTTCGAATTCGAAATACAAAGTGGCACCAATTCGTTTTCGATTGATGTTGTTATCGAAACGAATTACATAGATTTTTTTATTTTTCTTTCTGTGTATAAAGCATGCTTCGAATATAAGTCCTGTGCTATCCCCGCTGAATTTTGATTTTGGACATAAATCTTCGCAATAAGGTAAATATTAAATCTGGCAACTATAACTGCCATACGTGTTTTTTGTATTCATAGTGTTTGATATTTGTTTGACCAACATTAACAAGTGGTTGTTGTACGAAGAGTACTACTCGCAGAAAGCAAGAGAGTGAGAAATCAATGAAATTTCTCACCCATAACATTTATTTCATACATACGTACAGACATGTAAATGCTAAAAATCGGAGATTATTAAACAAATTTAACGTAATGAAAAATACATTATAAACTAATGTATTTTTCATGGTAGAAGACATGGTAGAGAGTGAGAATTCATAAAACATTGTCTAATACAAATATTAAGCGATAATATTCTCAATGGCAATTAAAAACGTATTGATAGTTTTAATATATGTATGTATGATTGTGGATTCTGTTTCATCTTAATTTTTGAAAGCGTATGTTCTATTCGATATGCAAATAACATCAAATAAGGGCGTTAGGTTAGGTTAGGTATAGTAGAGATCCTCTATACGAGGCTTTATCAAACCATGAGCCGATATATACCAAAGTCGGTATGCCTCCTTATGGATTTCACATTTCGAGCAAATCGGTTAATTGCGGCTCCCACGCCCTTAGAAATAAAATTGGGAGATCGGTTTATATGGGGGCTACATCAAAACATAGACATACATTCTGTAGGATTTAACCCAAATATTCAAATGCCTCGAAGAAAAATTTTACTTTTAGTTTGAGGCAATTTCGACCATATTTGGTCCTTCTCTTTGGCTTAAAAAAATACTTTTGGATTTCAAATTTTAGACAGATCGGATACAAATTGTATATAGATATCAAATTTCAGTCAAATCAGATAAACATTATGGATTTTATGCACTTAACAAGTTAAATCGGGAGATCGTGGATTTGGAGGTTATACCAGAACATTGCTTGACATTCGGCCAGTGTCAACAGTGCTTTCAAAAGTTCAGGCGAATCGTTATCATTGAAGAAGTCGCATCGGGAGATCGTCTATATGGGACTATTCCAAAACTTGGACCGATATCCACCAAATTTAATGCACCTTTGTTCACTGAAAGAAATATTGTGCTGAGGCCAAAGATTTCATGTCCTTAAAATACAAATGCGAAATGTGCTAAGAACAGGAGACACATTTCTCTAATATAAAGTTTTTTCCTTGTCCAAAAGTGGATAAACTTTTTAATGAAGTCGGTTTTGTCCTTATAGTTAAGTGATTCGACTTAAAAATGGACAACTTTAATATTTCAGAAAATTTCTTTGAAATTAATAAAATCGTCTTCAAGTTGACTTTTTATATCTTCAATACAAAGCCAAGTTCAAAAATTGGAGATGTTTTCACTACTTTATTTTAAAGACTTTGTTGTTTGAAACATAGCATAATTTCTACTTGAAGTGGAAACTTAAGTTGTCCCTAATATGTTTTTAAAGGATTTTGATAGAACATGAAACAAGCTGAAAAAACTAATATATTAAATATTGTTTCCTAGAATCAAGTACGCAAAATTTAAAAGAGAATTGTGTCTTAAAGGTCTCGTTACTTCATTTCTCTGTTTTTTGGCTCGGAATTAATACAAAAATAATTTTTGTAAAGACAAAATCTTTGGAACCAAACATAATTTTTCAATGTGGATACCTAGAATACATCTGAATTTCCAATTTCAACAAAATCATATAAAAATGCTGCTTAAGAAGACAAATCGGTGGATTGGTTTATATGATTGATCGTCTTATAATTTTACCATGATCAAGATTACATATATTTTATATATTCTTTATATATTTCCAAATCGATATTTCGATGTGTTACAAAATCCCCCATCCTAGGTTAAGGTTCGGTTAAAGTGGCAGCCCGATTAAGTTTCAGGTTCACCTAGACTATTCAGTCCATTGTGAACCCCCATCCTATGGAGGTGTGTAAAAAAAGGCGAAGGTGTTTTTTTACTAAAGCGAGTCCCTGTAACATGGACCTAGGATTTTACATTTTTATTGTCATTTCATATTTGACTTAAGACAGATAAATATCTGACATTAGAAAATAGCGGTTGTACTTAGTGTTAATACACTGAAAAAAAACATGCCCAAAGATTTTGTCTTTACTTTAATAATGTTGGTATTGATTCCGAGCCAAAGAAGCGGAGAATACAAGTAAGGATACTTTTAAGACACAATTCTCTTTTAAATTTGGATACTTGACTCTAGGAAGCAAATTTTAGTTTTTCGCTTTCCCAGCTATTTTTCTGCATATACTATCAAAGTCCTTTAAAAACGAATTATCAACAACTTTATTTTCCAAATTAAGACTCGACTTCCAGTTGTAATTATGCTATGTTTCAAGTAAAAAACGTCTTTAAAATAAAGTGTTGAAAAACATGTCCTATATTTGAACGATTTTTTGCTTTGTAGTCAAGATGCAAAAAGACAACAAATTTAAATACAATTTCATTAAATTAAAGGAATTCTTCTGAATTATTAAAGTCAAGTTGACCTTAGCCCAAACATTTTTTCTTTCATGTTATGATACCCATTTTTAAGTGAAATCACTTAATTATAAGGACAATACGTCTTCACTGAAAAGTTTATCGACTTTTGGACAAGGACTTTTGGACTTTATATTAGAGAAATGCGTCATCTATGCTAAGAAAAAATTGCATTCGTATTTTAAAAACATGAAATCTTTGACCTCACGACAATATATATTTTTTTTTTTTTTCAGTGTAGAGAAGTTCACCACTGTGGTATCACAATGGACTGAATAGTCTAAGTGAGCCTGAAATAACGAGCTGCTACTATTACCTACAC